>WNWK01008618.1:0-83107 GCA_009830355.1 Cherax destructor
AAAAAAAAACTTTACATCATAGTTTGTTCTACTTTATACTGCTGCTTCCATTATTTATTAGCACTTTATTAACCACATTATACAACTGCATTAGATAATTTATGTTGTGTTATATTTTCTTTTGTTGTCATGTTATGTCATGCTAGAGCATTTTATGTCATGCTTTATGTTTTGCTATTCTAGGTAAAGTTAGGTTTAATTAAGGTAGATTATATTTGGTTAGTTTTGGTTAGATTTAATTTAGATTAGGTTAGGTCATGTTACATTATACTAGGTTATGATAAGTTAGTTTCCTTGAAATTGTAAATTCTTTTCCTCCAACTTGTTATAGAAACATAACAGCCAATGATTACAGAATCCAGGACGACTCAGTCAAACCCAAGACCCTTCATTTCAACTTAAAAGGGTTTGAAACCCAGTACCACCATGGTGTTACAGGATCAACCTCTTGGATAACATTAGTGAATCAAGGACCTACTCTGGCTCACACTGCAGAGCCAAGATCGCATTGGTGAACGCAGGACTCTTGGTAATCAAAGGTTCATTATGGGAGACACTGCGAACACAGTACCACTCTGGTTACCTTGATAACCACTATTCCACCCCATGGAATACATAACAACGACAACAGCAATGCCACCACAATATAATTGAAATCAGTTAACATTTGACATAATTTGCAACTAAAGAATTTCCTGGTCCATTTACCACAAGTTTTGAAGATTTCTTTGCTTGTGACAGGAGCTGATTAACGCTCCACACGGCCTCGCGGAATATATTATCCATTTGCAGCGTTTGTGCCGTCCAAATTTATTCCGTTGCAACTTCAATTACGTCGAGAAATATAGAGTTTATTAATTAGAACGGAAATTTTGGTACCACAAGGTAGAGGTTGAAAACTACATAAGTTTTTTTTATCCTCATTCCATTTTCCCGTGTGAGGATTTTTGACACTGCGTGTTTTGACTTTTGCATAATTACCCTTTGACTTCTCTGAAATCCCCTTAATGACCCACGTACAAGGCAATTACGAAAGTGAGGAGTAGGACGATGAAAATGTATTATAATTATGGATTGCAGTATTGTGAATGAAAAAAGGGGCATAAGAAAAGGTGAAGAACAAGAAATTTGAGAAAAGAACAAGTCTGGAAAAGAGTAGGGAGAGTAAGCACGCTAGTGGAGAATGACAGTAATTACGATCAACTGGGATAATCCGTAAATAAAAGACAGGTATAGAAGAACTGTTAGAGGTGTAGGTAAAATGGGTGAGGTGTAAGAGAACAGGAGGTGTAGGAGACAAGGAAGAGCTGTAGAAATGGGAGAAAGTTTCATTATTATAACTTCCAGTTGTGTGATGAGCGTCATCACTGTGCTGCTGGTCCATCTATACAGCCACCACTTCTAAGGTGAGTGTCGTCACTTATGTCCACCACTTGTGTGATGTGCGTCGTCAGTGAGGTGTTGCTTCATCACTATATCCACCACTTATGTGGTCAGCGTTGCCGGGTGCAGATAATTTATCACTGTTTCCACAATTTGGGAGTGTGAACATCGCACATCAGGGGCGAGGCTTATACTCAGGTTGTGTATTGAGCATCACTGAGGTGCTGGTACATCACTATAACCCTACTTGTGTAGTGAACATCACTGAGGTGCTGGTACATCACTATAACCCCTACTTGTGTAGTGAACATCACTGAGGTGCTGGTACATCACTATAACCCCTACTTGTGTAGTGAACATCACTGAGCCGCTTGTACATCACTAACCACTACTTGTGTAGTGAACATCACTGAGGTGCTTGTACATCACTATCAACACCACTTGTGTAGTATCACTGAGGCGCTGGTACATCACTATAACCATCACTTGTGTAGTGGTGGATATTGTGAGCATATACTGAGGTGCTGGTACATCACTTTTACCACCACATGTGTAGTGAGTTCACTGAGGCGCTGGTACATCACTATAACCACCACTTATTTGGCGATCGCCGCCATCTAGGTACTAGGTGTTTATATATATATATATATATATAGTGTGTGTGTGTGTGTGTGTGTGTATAATATTGGGAGGTACCACTTCTAGAACTGGCCTGGGGACCCTCATCCTCAGAGAAGACAATAACCGTACCTCAGGGAAAACTCAAGGCTCTCCCCGGAGCTGTTATAATATTTTCTTCTCCTACCACCCCTATATTCTATATTCTATGTGAACTTTATTAGTACACAGAATACATTGACAGAAAACACTAACATCAATACATTGGTACAATATATCAAAGATTATGAATCTCCTCCAGCTCCTCCGAAACCAGACGCGAGCCCAGTATGCAGCATGCATTTCCCCTCTGGATGGCCACGCTGAGGCGCTGGAACATGAAAGTGGCTGCCCTTGGGTCCTTGGTTGTATCGATGAGTCTGGAACCAAGTTCTTTAAGGAAACGTGTGGTATTTTTTTCCCCATAATCCCAAGGTCTCTGATCCCACTGGGACAAATTGATACTATTGGCTTATGTCCCTGTACTTGCCGATCTTGTACTGCTCCCTGTGATCAGCAGCCCTCCTGTCGCCCGACACTGTGATGGATGTAGGTGTCAGCCAGTGTCGACACACAGGTATAGTCCCATGCTAAGAGCTTGCCATTCTTCCAAGGAAAGATTGTGATCCCGCCGGAGCGGCTTGTGGGTATTATTGGCTGCTAGTGATCGGGGCTCTCTCTCGGCTGGGCATCCAGCTGTAGCAAGGCTTCTCTTAATGATGTCTTGACTTTATTGTGTCTTGCATGCCAGCCCTTGGTTTTGGAACAGTTAAGACCATGTAGACCATATTGGTCGGCTTTGCATTCCGCAAATACACGTATATTTCATGTGAATTGGGCAAGGCGGGAGATCCACTGCAATAAGGAGGGTCTTAGGTTGATGCGTGTTTCCATTGCCGAAATGGAAACAGTTTGTAGGAAGTCCCCAGAGTGATGTGCACTCACAGCTAGGAGACGGAAAATCTCCTGACTGATGTTACAGCCCTAAGCATGTTGGCAAGCACCTTGTCAGCGATGGGCCATCCCAACTAGACTGCTTGTAGGCCAGTGCTGCAATAGGTTTTGGTGCTGGAACAGCAAGAGTCTCCCATTCAACGATGGTCCTGTATCACTGCTGAGTCAGAGGTTGTCGTGAAGAATTTGTTTTATTAACTCGTCTGATGCTATGGAGGAGGCTATGAAAGCTGGTAGGGCAATCTGGGAGGATTTGCATACTACCAGCCCCCCAAGCCCGAGTAGAAGTGAGGCTTGCAACCACTGTCCATCTTCATGGGAAAGATTTAATACACTCTCTAGCATGGTCTTGAGGTGGAAGTCATATTCCTTGAGTTTCGGACTGCTGAAAGCTGGGGAACATCTCAGGAAGTAGGTAAGTTTTGGGATTGACAGGCACTTGGTGAGTAGGTAGAAGGCATCATTTGTATCGATGTCTTTCATCCTGCCTTTCATCGTCCTGAGGTCTGAGATTTTCTTTTCTAGGATCAGATCAATGGCATTGGGCCCAAGAGGAGCACCAAGGAGAGTGCTGTTGGCTGTATCAATGACTCGTGCTCCTGGGTAAAACTGCACTAATATTCTGGATCATCTGTAGATTGGTAGAAACTATTTCACATTTGGTGGGGTTTAAAGATAGACCCAGGCTCTCTCCTATATCATAAATTTTTCTGATGTCCTCTAGGAGAGATTATGTAGTGCCAGCTAGGGTACCATCATCCAAGAACCAGATATTGAGCTTGCTGGAGAGCGCTTCTGTGACTTCCTTGATGACCAGACAAAGAAGAAAAGGGGCGAGAGGGTCCCCCTGTTGCAAACCCTCACAAGAGTCAATCTCATGGTCTCTAAACAATAGTTTAGAAGTGACACTAACACGATTCTATGAAGGGATAGAGGGAAGGGAAGTGTCTAGAAACTACTTGGAGAGCAGCATCCCTTCTGACTAAATTGAAAGCGTTATCAGAGTCCAATTTGATCAAGGCTTTTCCATCTGACATGATGTTGATGTATACTCGTGCTGCATGGGGCAGCTGCTTCACAGCCTTGTTGAACACCAAAACCAAGCTGAGTTGGTTTCAACATTGCAGCAGCCTCTTGACTCACCATTCTTCCTGCAGCCTTGGAAACTAAGCACCGAAGGATGTTGCCCACTGCAATGACCTTGATTCCTCCATCCTTTTTCGGGAGGGCACATAGTGAAGCACCAAAGAAAAGGGGTCTAATGGCCTCCGGGACACTGCCAGTTAGGTGCACATTGGAAAATTTGGTGAGTTCAGACAACAATCTCTCTGAAACATCACGAAGTGCTGGATTGAGCATTTAAATGTTGTGGCCTTAAACCGGTGAAACCTCCTGCTGAGCCCTGTGGAAATGACATAGTAGCTTTATACATAATATATACATAATTTATACATAATATATACATATATTATATATATATATATATATATATATATATATATATATATATATATATATATATATATATATATTGCGACTAGCCGAGGACTCGAACCCATGTTGTTTTAGCCCGTCTCATGGTGAGCGAAAATTCCATGACACTAACCCACGGGACCATACAATCCTACAGAGTCACGCACCCAGCAGAGCTAGGTGTTGTACCTTGATCCGAGGACATTCGATGGAGTGGGTGCTTCAGAGCTAAATTTATTCTCCTCCCTGTTTGGTGTACTAGCCTCCACGAGCAGTATTTTATATTATTGTAACTCACTCTTTTGAGTCCTCTACTATCATCTCTTACCTATCTTTATCATCCAGACACTACCTCTCCTCTTCTTTCACTAATTCCAAATATTCCTTAGATAAAGGTACCCCCTACCATGCACTGCTACCACTGAACTTATCTCTCCTTGTCTTACTCCTTCTTTTCCTTCTCCTGTTACTCTTCCTCTTGTTCACTTCTCACCGTCACAAACACATACAACAGCACAACTATTGCAACAACTATTTCCATCACAACTACACTAACGTTACAGTCACACTAAAACTGACATCTGCATCCCAACCCATCTTCACCATATCCACACCATGCCATCACAACACGACCCTACGTCCATTACATTAAAACTCATTCTGACACACCACACTACATCCACCACCAACAACTACCCTCACCATCATTACAACGTATACCACTGCCACAATACCTACAGCTACAGCCTATAGTATAGACTATCACATTTGAAATTGACAACATAATTCAACCAGTAATCACTACAACACCATCACACCTACAACAATTACCTTCAACTGCTACAACCACCACTAGAGGCACAGTCACTATCTCTTTCTCCTACCTCTACAACTAAACTCACAGCACTCTACAACTACCGACATGAGCAACCCCGTGACCAATAAAAAATGAAACCTTTACCTACTTTATCTTCCACTTCTGCCTCTAACAACAAATCCACCACTTCAACAACCTTCTCACCCACACCTCACCTGTCTCACACACCTCTGCTATCAATTTGATATACCCCACACCTGCTGTAACTCTCCCTCCCTCCCTCCCTCCCTCACTCCCTCCCTCACTCCCTCCCTCACTCCCTCACTCCCTCACTCCCTCACTCCCTCACCCCTCACTCCCTAGCCCACACAGTCGAAAGACACTTGTTGTGTGTTTTTATTTTATTCAGTCATAAGAACGTAGTTTAAACATAAGTAAATTTCACCCTGAGACACACTGTATTATGGGGTTATTAAATCTTACTTATATATTGTGGCGTGCGCCGAGAACGTTACAATTTAGTCAGCATTATTACACAACCCCTTCTTGCATTCCCCGGTGACAGCCAAACTGGCAGTTAGGTCAGGTGTGGCTGCAAAGGGACCCTGGTATGCTGACTCATTGTCAGGATTTTATGTCACCCAATTGGGTGAGAGATTGCCCCAGACTTATTGATGTTGTTTCTACACCTGGATGGGAGCAAACTCTGACTGAGGTTGGTCGAAAACACACACACTAGTCTGTCTATCTTGTATGAGGTGAAAAGCCGATGACAGGGAGTGAACTCAATTAGTCTTTCGCTCATTAACATCTTCTTGCTCTACTACACTTCGTATATATCGAATACTATATTGGTGGAAAGAATATACGGATACTCAGAAACTATCCTTATATCAGTATGGTATAGAATACCGACAGGTTGGTATAAGAACATAAGAACATAAGAAAGAAGGAACACTGCAGCAGGCCTACTGGCCCATGCGAGGCAGGTCCAAATCTCCAACGGCTTAAGCCAATGCCCCGACCCAGCCAGGTCAGGTTACATTCACTTAAGGAAGGAGCACTGCATCTGACCTAGTAGCACAACCTAGTCAGGACCAATTCACACCCAACCGCACCCACTCATATAATTGTCCAGCCGACCACCTGGTCAGGTCACTTCCACTTAAGGAATTAGTACAGGTCAGGTTACATTCACTTAAGGAAGGAGCACTGCATCTGACCTAGTACAAGCTCACACCCATCCACACCCACTCATGTATTTATCTAACCTATTTTTAAAACTACACAACGTCTTAGCATCTATGACGGTACTCGTGAGTTTGTTCCACTCATCCACAACTCTATTACCAAACCAGTGCTTTCCTATATCCTTCCTGAATCTGAACTTTTCCAACTTGAAACCATTGCTGCGAGTCCTGTCTTGGTTGGATATTTTCAGCACGCTATTTACATCCCCTTTGTTTATTCCTGTTTTCCATTTGTACACCTCAATCATATCCCCCTAATTCTACGCCTTTCTAGAGAGTGCAGATTCAGGGCCCTCAGTCTATCCTCATAGGGAAGATTTCTGATACATGGGATCAACTTTGTCATCCTCCTCTGTACGTTTTCCAGTGCATTTATATCCATTCTGTAATACGGTGACCAGAACTGTGCAGCATAATCTAAATGAGGCCTAACCAAAGATATATAGAGTTGAAGAACAACCTGAGGACTTCTGTTATTTATACTTCTTGATATGAAGCCAAGGATTCTGTTAGCTTTATTGCGAACACTTATGCACTGTTGTCTAGGCTTCAGATTACTACTAACCAGAACTCCTAAATCCTTCTCGCAATTACAAGTAATAAGATCTATATTATTCAGCTTATATGTGGCATGGTTATTGTCCTGCCCAACATTTAGAACTTTGCATTTGTTTACATTAAACTGCATCTGCCACTTCTCCGACCACTGCATCAGTCTATTCAAATCATCCTGGAGTGCTCTAATGTCCTCGTTTGAATGAATTGGACGGCCTATTTTGGTGTCATCAGCAAATTTACTTATGCTACTATTTATTCCCTCATCTATGTCGTTTATGTAAATTGTAAACAACAGGGGGCCCAAAACTGACCCCTGTGGAACACCGCTTGAGACACGCCCCCATTCTGATTTCTCTCCATTTATGCAAACTCTCTGCCGCCTATTAGTCAACCATGCCTCTACCTAGGAAAAAATTTCTCCTCCTATTCCGTGTGCCTTAAGTTTCCTCAGTAGCCTCTGATGTGGAACTTTATCGAAAGCCTTACTGAAGTCCATATACACAATATCATATTCATTATGTAAGACACATAGGCAACTTTAATCCGAAATGTTTCGCCTACACAGTAGGCTTCTTCAGTCGAGTACAGAAAGTAGGCCGGAGCAGTTGAGATGTGAAGACAATGTAATCAGTCCATCACCCTTAAAGTCGAAGATTTGAGGTTGTCAGTCCCTCAGCCTGGAGAAGAGTTCTGTTCCATAGTCTGAAACAATGTGGAGATCAAGCGACAGAGTCGAGACTTATATACTGTCGTCTGAAGGACAGGTGTAAAGTGGTAGAAAAAAGAATACATATAATCATTCTACACCTGCCTCAGTGACTACACTTTTTTCAACCACTCTACACCTGTCCTTCCGACGACAGTCGGAAGGACAGGTGTAGAGTGGTCGCTTGATCTCCACATTGTTTCAGAGTATGAAACAGAACTCTTCTCCAGGCTGAGGGACTGACAACCTCAAATCTTCGACTTCAAGGGTGATGGACTGATTACATCGTTTTCACATCTCTACTGCTCCTGCCTACTTTCTGTACTCGACTGAAGAAGCCTACTGTGTAGGCGAAACGTTTCGGATTAAAGATGCCTAACTGTTGCCTGTGTCTTTCTTACTATCCTTATATCCTTTGTGTTTGCCTTCGCCTTTATTTGTTCTTTGTCTGGAGACTTACAACCATGTGCAACAGGCTTTTCCTTGTTTACTTGTATTGGTAAAACCGGTTGCCTGTCCTGCAACAGTTATTTTACTACGTTGCATTGCGCTGTCTTCCTTAAATTGCTATTGTATTGCGTTACTGCTGCCATGCACTGAATGGATATTACCGAGTAACACTTTTTACGTTTAGTGCTGGCGCGTGGTAGGCGTTTGGGGACGGCATGGACTTTACAATCCCTGCCCAGATTTTTTTTCTACGGCGCTGCTGGGTTATTGTTCATTCTATTGGCATTAAATATCGTAATACTTTAGCTGCTGCTCAGTTTCGTGAACTAATTTGCAACAAACTAAGGTCTGATTCATTAAATATGGCCTCTACAACTGTCGTGTCTGCTGCTCAGAGCTCATATAATCTCTGCTCACCACTCCATTTCCTTGCTAGTAATGGTGCTGATCATTCTCTTGAACACTTTCCTAATAATCACTCAGTCGCAGGGGAAAATGGCGGATAACCAGGGTTATCTCATGATCAAAATGCTTTTTTTGGCAAGTGAACTGGCAAAACTTACACTTGGGCAGACGAGGAAACAATGTGCTTTTATTTAGAATGTAACAGAGGGAAGGACTGGAGACAATATCATTGGTACCTCGTTTTTCTGAGTAGGAACTTGGGCAGTTTTTCGAATTATTAAAAAATCAAGTCCGAGCTCTGTAGTGGCCATTCCAGCACTGAACAGCTGGCCTAAAGTTTTACGATTCACTTGCCACGAGTTCAATCCCCACCCGTACCGTGGTTTGATTGTGAAGACTACTTTGCTTAGTGCATGTCAATTCCTTTCAGACAAATAAAGACGAGAGTTTAAGTTGAGCAAGCATTTAACATTGCAATAATGTTTAGATTCTGTAAAGTACAGTCAAGATCTCTAACGCGGCAGGAGTCTCAAATTGTAATGACCTGATGTAATTAATTCTGGTCGACAATTTCCTGGAAACTGTTGGCCAGGAGGTGAGAATTTTCTTGCAAGATCACAAGGAAGCAAAGTTAGCAAAATTCCATCGAGACTAATCGTTCATTGAGTGAGAGGCCTTTAAAGTTTCTTCCCAACAGAGTGGCAGTGACGAAGAACAACGGGAAGAACTCTGCAGCTGGTATAAAGACGGAAGTCATGACTGAGCCACGACGCCTCGAATGGCTCTGCAGGTATTCTTAGAGAAAAGACCTCTGAGAAACTATAGTGTCGCAGAAGCGACACTACAGAGGCCATCTTGTCTAAGATATTTCAAACTCCAAAGAAAATCTACGGGTGGTTAGTCAGGTAAATCTATTAGTCAGTAACTTATGGGAAGCCTTTGTCCCATGGTTAAGTGTTCTCGAATCCCAGGACAAAGTAGAAGCACGTATGGCCCCGTTTTGAAGTGAAAGTTAGATGTCTCTCTAGGAATCCGACCCTCCCATGACCGTCACCATCTTTAGAGACACGGGGGCTTACTGCCCTCTCTTCCACTTCACAAGACCCTTCAAATCATAAAAATGCTCTCATGGATCTTTTTGGGGCAGCAGTTATTGATGCCCATTTTCCTAGAATATATATAATGTGCACGTACTTTACTGGGTCTTGTTTTGGTAATAAATCCTAAGAGCTCTGCCTCCGAAGATCTGGAGAGAATAATGATCTTACTTTGGTTGACACAGACTTTGGATGAGACAAATTGTTTTACGATCGCAGCTGCTCAGGGCCTCGCAGATCAGATGAAAGCTCCTAGGTAAAGCTTTCCTGTGTTCCTAGGTGGCAAGACCGCCAGACAATCCCACTTTCATGCCCGACGGAACGACCTTCAGGGACAAGCAACACCGGGACTCTTCTATCTCATCTGCCTTGAAGTCAGTGTTCTCTTAAGTCGACGCTGGATCTCTGTCTAACTGTTATTTCATTAAATAAAAAAATTTCTCATGGAAAAAACTCCTACTGCTCAGTGAGTTAAAGGGAAGTTCTACTTCTGATAGATTATTCATTCACTAAACGTTTATGGCCTAGGTATTGCGGGTAGCACATAATTCATCGATGGGTAGACATTTAGAAGTTACCAAACCCATTGAAAGAATATTCAAGCATTTTGACTGAACAGGTTTAAAACAGGACGTTTGGAAATACATCAGGAACTGCCGCAAGTACCCGCAGGTGGGAAAACCTGGACATTACATTAAACCTGCGCCTCTGCTTCCTATGCCGGCTGATGGAGAGCCCGTTGTATACCTGATTATCGACTGTATGAAACCTTTATCTAAGGTCTGGTCAGGTAACCAGTATATTTTTACCAAGTTAGATAAAACTACCAAATATTCTGAGGTAGTGACTGTGCATAGTTTTAATATCAAGTAATTTTTAAAGCCCTCATTAGATTTATATTCAAAATGGAAATCTCAAGGAGTCTTCAAAGTGATTAAAGTTCCAACTTTACTCCCAAGATTGTTCGGGAGGTTTAAAACTATCTAGGCATTAAGCAGTCCTTTTCAGAATACTCAGTCACATGAGCCACTGGAAAGATTCCATCTAACGTTCTAAACAATGATGTGAACTTACTGTTTTCATTTTCTTACAGACTGGGAAGAGTCATTGCCTTTGCTGGTCTTCGCTATGAAAGAAACCGTGTAGTAACCTACTGGGTACAGTCCTTTCGCGACCCATCCTCTTAATAACTATATCACACTTTCAAGGAATAATAGAGAGGCGCGAAGGAAAGGGAGCCGTTGCTGGAAGGAAGTCTTTCCTGTCTTCTGCACCGGATGGCTCTGTCCTATGGGGCTTTGTCCCACATGAATTTTGTCCTAACCTGGTGTGGCATTACCTGTCCTGCAGTGCTCTTTTATTCTTTTGTTTCTCTAGCTTACCTCCACTATTGCTGTTACTATTGTTACAGCTACTGCCACTACTGCTGCTACTACTATTTCTTTCCTCACACACCACTCTCCGCCCTTTTTGTCACTACCACTACAACCATATTATTGCCACCTCTTTCAAAGTTGTACTTCTTCTGCTACTACTACAACTATTGCCACGACTATTACTACTACTACTATTACTACTAGTACTACTACTAAAGCTTTGCTAACACTCCACTCTCCGCCTTTTATGTCACTGCAACTACAACTATCTTATTGCCTCCTCTATCACTCTTGTCCTACTACTACTAATAATAATAATAATACATACTCCTACTACTATTACTACCACTGCTACTATTACTACCAATACTACTATTACTACCAATACTACTATTACTACCAATACTACTATTACTACTACTACTAACCACTACTACTAACTACTACTACAATAATACTACTCCGTCATGTTCTACCACTTCCGTCTTCTGCCCACTTCTCGTATGTATTATGGCTCCCTTCTCTTCGTGCTTTTCTGTGTTACAAGTTAATAGCCATAGTTGAACTGAAACGATGTCATATGTTTCGGTCTTCTATGTGCAGGTTATTTGTGTATCACACTTTCATATAGAGTTTGCAGCCCATTTCTAAGTTAGGTTGGGTTAGGCTCGGTTAGGTTAGGTTAGGTTGAGTTAGGTTAGGACAGGACAGTTTAGGTTAG
Organism: Cherax destructor; assembly: GCA_009830355.1. Classification (NCBI taxonomy): domain Eukaryota; kingdom Metazoa; phylum Arthropoda; class Malacostraca; order Decapoda; family Parastacidae; genus Cherax; species Cherax destructor. The sequence continues at coordinate 11,848 of WNWK01008618.1, forward strand.
GTTACATCGGAAAAGTATGAATATAAAATAAAGACTAGAAAAAGAAGTCTGCTGCATGAACAGAAAACAAGCACCTGTTGTGTGCAGCTCATTTAAGACAGTCATATTTCAACTGTTCAGTTCTCCATCAACAGCCACATATTAGACTGTTTTTACAACAGTCATGATGTCTACAATTAAAAGTATGGGCTGCCTTTCGAGCTGGTATTTGACCACAATGTAAAAACATCTTCTGCAAGTTCTCCAGGAGGGTTAGCATGGAGAAGGCACAACCAATAATGTTCCATATGATTTTAAGACAAGACCACACCAAGTACTTAATATGGTTAAACATTACCTTAAGAAGTCCAGGACAACATGAAATGGAGGTATGGCAATGCATCTAAACGCAACTAATTTTGCATAGGAGAGAAAGCTATGTTTTAAAACCTATACCTGGTCATGCTTTGAAAACAGGGGTTACTGGCCCAGTTCAGGTGATAGAGAAAAAAATTAAATTTTAATTATATGTTGGCCCCTCCTGACAAACCTTCTAAGGAACTAAATCAATCAGATTTAAAAAAATAATCAACCTTACTCCCCGATAACGACCATCTTCTCTTTTCCTACAGAACCTGATAACGAACCTGAAGCCTTGCAAGAAGTTAATGGTGTCGAAATAAGATTGACTAATTCGGACCTACTTATGTTGAGAGTCATTCCACGTCCAGCCTTGGTTGTGTGCGGGTGTGCTGGTGGTGCTCCCTGGTGGCAGCTGGAGGCAACGTCATTTTCAAACGATGGACGTCGGTTACAGGAGGAGAGTGAACACGGTCTGTGTTGACTTGGTCCAGGGTGCCATATATCCGTCTAATGCAGAGGTTCTACTGCCTGCAATAATACGAGACACTTTTGGATTATCGCATGAGGAGATTTATGGCATATCATTAAACGGATCAAGGAGGATCTTCATCAAATTAGCTTGCACTGCAGCTTATCAACGAGTCGTCGATGCATACCAGGAGAAAAAGTTAGTGGTACATCAAGGCCTAGAGGTATGTTTGAAAGATGTTTCTGCCACTTTTAAGTGGATTAAGGTGCATAATGTGCCCTTTGAATCCGGACAACAGGATATTAAAGATGTATTTAAGAGTTATGGCATAATACATGCTGTAAACATAGGACGCTGGGCGCAGGGGTTATATGCTGGCGCTTTAGAGGGAACATACTCCATCAAAATTTCCTTGAGGAAACCTATTCCCTCTTATGTACTTATGGAGAATTTTCGCACACAGGTGTACGTCACATACCCAGGGCAGGTGAGGACATGTCGACTGTGTGGAAAGCCGGTCACTTGGCTGCTGAGTGTAGCCAAAGGAGAGAGGATTGGCGTCGAGGTGGAGCAGAGCAGCGACAGAGAAACGAAGTAAGGAATGTAACGAAGGATGGAACAGAAGGAGGCATGGAGTGTGCGGCGATGCAGGGAGAAGAGAAGACATCATGGAGCGTGGAGGTGGACAGAGCGGAGATGGAGGAACAAAGGATGAGTGGGAGGAGCATGGAGGAGGAGGTGTCAGAAGGGGAAAAGACTGGGCCAGACACGGAAGAGGAAGGTATAACTGGTCAGGAGGCTGAGATTTTGAGGGATCTCAATGAGATTCTTGAAGGTGAAGAGCTGACATTGGAGGGTCAACCAGTGAGGTGTGTGGCATTGGGGTTCTGGAGCAGAACCAGGAACAGGTGGGTGGAGGTGAGGCAGCAGGAGAGGGGTGTGGTAAAGCTGTGTTGGATGTCATACAGGTGGAGGTGCACAATGAGCAGGTAAATGAGGACCAGAGAGACAGGGGAGAATCTAGGAAGAGAACTGGTGAGGAGGCTGGTAATGATGTCATCACACCAGCACAGAGACCTGGTAAGAAAATTTGGTCTGAAGTTGTAGTTGGACAACAGACAAGAGCTAGAGGTAGTGGGGTGATAAGGGTAAAGGGGGATGTGAGGTGACAGGAAGGGTGGGAGAGGAGGGGTCACAGGTATAACTTTGGAGAGAAAACAACCGAAACCAAAAGGGAAACCTCAACCATTACCTTCCGGTGTTTAAGTATGAACGTGAATGGCCTTAAAAATGAGGCCAAGCGAAAGTGGGTAGAAGTGACATTGATTAGGTACAGGGTAGATGTAGTGTTTTTCAAGAGCACAATTATAGGTGTGGGTGGGATTTAAAGTTGAAAGGATATCAGTGTTTTGTGGGAGGTTCTGAGTTGTTCAAGGGGTGTGGTTGTGGGTATTAGGGACACGTGCCCATTTGTATTGCAGTCATGGGAAGAGGGAGGGGGAGAGTGGTGAGGGTTGATGGTCTATGGGGAGGTCCAGGTTAGTTTTATTGGAGTGTATATGCCGGCAATTTCAAATAATAGGGTCAAGGAACAATTCGTGAGGGATGAATTAATTTATGCTTTCAGGGGTCTGCCGCAGGTGGTCATCATTGCGGAGACTGGAACAGCGTTATTAGGGTAAGGGACGTGGAGCCGAGAGGAACAGGTAGTGTTTTGAGGATCTTACGGGAAGTTTTGGATGTGGTGGAGGTTGTCGATGCGGTGGGAGGACGGGGCGAGCCTGTAGAATTCACTTTTTTTAAGGGCAATTATGCGGCTAGATTGGATAGGATTTATGTTTCGAGAGCGGTAGGGGTGGAGAAAGTGGAATGTTTGGATGTAGGTTTCAGATCACAAGGGTGTGTTGATGCAAGCGGGTTGGGAGGGGCTGCGAGGGTATACTCGAGTTATTGGAAACTTAATGTGGCAATGTTTAATAGGGTAGAGGGGATGGTGGATTTTGAGGGATGGTGGGAAGGTCTGTGGAGGGTGGGGGAGGGGTGTAGTACATGCGGCGAGGTGGTGGAATGAGTGTGGGAAGAAGGGGATAAAGGAGTACTTTGAGAAGGTGGGAAGGGAGGATGCTCGATATAGGTATGGTTATCAGAGGTATTTAGAGGGTTTATTAAGGGATAGTTATGGTGGGGAAAGCAGGGGAAGGCATGCAGAGAGTGTTGAGGGAGTAAGAAGGGCTCTGAAAGACATTCAGTATGAGAGGTTTCATGCTTTACGGGTACGAAGTGGGATGGAGGAGGTGTTAAGGGGGGATAAGGCGTCTGCGGTGGTGTTGAGGCAATTTCAGAAGCGTAGACAGGGTATGTTGCTGACATCTGTAGAGGTGGAAGAGGAGATGGGAGGGTATGAGGTGGGAAGAGTGTTGCAAACTACAGAGGGGATGACTGGTTATGCGGAGTGTTGGTTTGGTAGGAAGTTTGCAGAGGAGGAAAGGGATGAGAGAGCTTGTGTCCAATTATTAGGGGGAATTAATAGAAGGTTGAATGAGGATGATAGGAAGGCAATAGAGGGGGACATAACGGAAGAGGAAGTTTGGGAGGCGGTAAATGGGTTAAGGGCTGGAAAATCGCCAGGTATAGATGGATTACCAGGGAATGTATACAAGCAATACTGGCAGGTGCTGAGAGGGGTGTTAGTTAGGGTCTTCAATGACATGAGGGAGACAGGAGTAATGGAGAAGTCAGTTAGGACAGGAGTTGTAGTGTTAGTGCCTAAATGTAAAACACCAAAGGGGTTTAAGGACTATAGGACTATTGCGCTCATGTGTACTGACTATAAGATATTTGCAAAGATTTTGGCTAATAGAATCAAAAGAGGTTTAGGGAATATGTTGCACGAGGGACAATTTGGGATACCAGGGAGAAGTTTTAGGAACGGTCACAGTAGAATAAAAGAGTTTATTGAAGTTAATCAAGGGGGGGGAGTGTTGGGGCTGGATTGGCAGATGGCTAGGTTTTGGAGAAGAAATTGTAGGATGGGTAAGAACTTTATATGCAGAGGCGTTAATGAGGATACAAATAAATGGGATGGTTGGGTGGGCGGTGAACATGGGAAGGGGACTGAGACAGGGATGTCCTCTGTCACAGATACTCTTTGCTTGTTTCCAAGATCCTTTTTATAGGGTAGTAGATGAGGGTTTAAGGGTAGAAGGGGACATAGGGGAGGATAGGGCAGGGATAGTAGGTTATGTAGATGACACTACGTTGTTAATAAAGACAGAGGAGAGTTTGAGATGGGTTAGAGGTTGGGTGGAGCTTTTGGTCAGGCAACAGGAATGAGGGTTAATAGAAGTAAATCACACCTATTAGAGGTAGGTAGTTGGAGTGGGGGAACGTTGGGTTTAAGGGAGGGTTGGCAATGTGTAGAAGCTTTAAAAATCTGTGGGATAGTGTTTTGTAGTGATGGCAGGGTAGCAAGGGAGAAGAATTCGGGGGAAGTGGTGGATTCAGCTTTGAAGAGAATGAGGGGCTGGGGAGTTGGGGACATAACGTTGTTGCAAAGGGTGGTGGTCATTAATGTTTTAATTTTTAGTAAATTGTGGTTTAGAGCGGCGGTTTATCCATTATTAGATGCTGATGTGAAAAGGCTACAAAAGGGAGTGCTTAGATTTATTTGGGGGAATGGAAGGCATTGGTTGAGTAGGGAGGTGGTGGAGACAAGTGTTAAAAATGGAGGGATGGGTTTGATTCCGTTGAGGAGAAGGTTGAAAAGTGTGTTTGTAAAGCAGGAATTTATGATGAAGGGGGAGCTGAGGGGTAGAAGGGTGGGTGCAGTAATGCGTGAGGTTAGGAAATGGTGGGGGGGTAGGGAGCTTAGGGAGTGTGAAGCGGTGTTACGGGTACTACTTGTGTTGAGGGATCCGGAGAGTGTGAGAGTAAGCAGATTGGATAGGGCAAGTGTGAGGGAGAAGATAGTAAGGGGAGTTGAGGTGTATCCGTTGTATAATTGGAAGAGTATTTGGGGTTGGTTAAAAAAGGTGAAGGTGAGGCCTAGGGTGAGAGAAACAGGTTACAGATTCTTAAATGGGATACTGGCGGCGAAAGCTCAGTTGTTCGAGATGGGAGTCACAGGGATGGGTCTTGTGATAGGTGTGGTGAATGGGAAACGGCATTTCACGTGGTATATTTTTGTGAGGGAGGGGCGCGTGAGGGTTTGGATTGGGGGTGTTGGGATTGATTGGGGGAGGTTTTCAGTGTTAAAGGCACTTTGTTTGGACTTTGGGTGTGTGGGGAGGAAGTGCATAGAGCTTTGGTTTATATAATGTTAGAGTTCGTGTTTTTGTCATGGAGTATGAGGGTTCAAATAGCGAGGTTTTAATTCATGCTTTGGCTGCGGGATTTATAGAACAAAATGTAGGAATAGGGAGGTTTATGGCAGGGTTTGGGTTTCTAAATTTCCGGCTGCATATAGGGTTTTGACAATGCAACAGTTGTTAGGAGTGGAGAGGGGGGGTGTTTAGGGCTTGTTCCAAGTATAAGGGGTTTTGATGTGGTTGCGGGGGAGGGTTTGGCGGGTGAGGAGTTTTTGTTTTAAAGTGTGGGGGTGTTGAAGTATGAGTGGGTGGGGTGAGGGTTTAGTTTCAGGGTGTATGAGGTGTGAGTGAGGTTGGTGGGGAGGTGTAGGGTAAGGGGTTTCGTGTATCGGGTGAGGTTGGTTTTGGTTTCGGTTGTTAAGTGCAGGCCTTTCATTGGGGTGTTTAAAAAAAAAAAAAAAAAAAAAATGATGTATTGAATCTTATATATGTCAGGAGTGATGGGTATATGTTTGTAACACATGGGTAGCATGTTCCAAGGTTGGTTATTTGTGTTAGCAAAAACATGAAGGTCACTGACCATATTAATTGTTTCATTGGGTATAGACTGTAAACTGTGGTCTTGGGAAGGTGATTATATTCATAATTTCTAACAGAGTACAATTGTGGTAATTGTTTCGGTACTATCAGTTTTAAGTTTGGCAGTATAGCTGAGCCTTGTTAATGTAAATTTGGTGTATGTGATTTGATGTTCAAATCTTATAGTCGAACTATGACTTCAAATGATTTATATGATATTTGTAATGTGACCTTTTAGAGATGTAAGCCTTCTACTTGACAGGAGGAGGTTTGTTTCGAGATATTAAGTTTTTAGTCAAATGGTTGCAAGTAGGTTGAATAAGAAATTGATGTTGTATTGTACTTGGGTACTTAGGATACCTCAATATTTTTGTGTAAGGAAGTTAAGGTATGGTGTAATAATTACATTGCATTGATATGGGTATCATGTTTTGAGATTGTGATGTTCTTTGTTTTGGTGTGATGTTGACACACTTATATGTATTTATATAGTTATTGATGATTGATCTGTATATAGGATGATAAATGTCCGGCAGGATTTGATATATTTTGCATAATACGTACAGTTAGTCGGGAATAAGGAAAGGGGATAATCGTGCTTTGTACGTATTATTTTATGTAACTAGTTTGTTTAAAAAAAAATTCACGTATATGTTATGTACGTAATTTTAGTTTTGTTACCACTTGATTGTTAGGAATGTGTAAATATATTTGTATTATCTATTATCTCCTTGTGGGGAGTTCTATAGGTTCTGTTGTAATAGTGTTTTCAGGAGATAACGTTAAAGCTTTGAAAAAAAAAAAAATTATGTATAGAGGGGATAAGGAAATGTGTGGTTGAGTTTCAAGGGTGGGTTGGGTTGGATGGAGTCAGTTTTGACATCAGTCAGTGTGGCTGTCATGAGGAATGGGTACATGTTATTATGGGAATTCCTTTTTGGTAGATGGGATTAGGGGATGGGGAAAGGTATAATGTTTTGATTATTATATTTATCAAGTTAATGTGCTTATGATTATTAGCTTTGGTTACCTTGGTCTTCGGATACAAGTCTGTCTTCATGGATCTTGTATAGTGAGGAATTATGTGTTAGTATATACGGTTGATGGTTGTATTTTGTGATAACCGTTTTGTAACAAAGTATCATTTTGTTTGTGTTTTGTATATTTTCTGTTTTAAAAAAAAAAAAAAAAAAAAAAAAAAAAATGTTGAGAATCATAAAATCATAAATGGCTGATGTTACCACTCTTCTGCAGTCCTATACCCACATATTTTCAGATGTTCCGAAAGAATGCAATTTGGGATTTCCCTACATAGACAGAGATGATTAAAAACAATAAATTTTCGTTTTGTAGCACGAACTAGTTTAAAAATCGTCAAGTTCATGGGTCTAACTCTGCATCCTCGTAAATAAACTAGATGGCAGTGTTAGGATGAGTACTGACTACCAGAAGGTGAATAAAATATGTGCCATATGCTTACCCGCTTCCTAGTAAGGTCATATTTGTCTTGAAAATAGACCTTCTCAAGAGCTGCTACCAAGTCTCCTTTAATAACAGAGCCAAAGAAATCTCTTCATTTGTAATTCCAGGCCATTTTCAATACATTGCAATCTTATTTAGGACAATGCACCGACCTCATTCCAGAATCTTACCTATCCCTCAATAAAAGGACTAATAGACACTCATGCATACCTGGATGATTCAGTCATAGTTTCTCATACCTTAGACGTTATATTTCCCAACTCAGTAATCTCAGTAGCTCAGCTTCTGGTTAGTCTTTTAACATCTTTTCTAGTAGAAAGTAGCACCTAGACAGCTAATATTCGACTTACCCAGATCTGCAAAGCTGCTCAAGATAAGAAACCTCTAAAAGATTTCTAGGAATGGTAGAGTTTTACCAAAACCACTGCTTAATTTTCAGGCATTGTGGCCCTTAATGTCCTGTTTAGGTGGTCATATAAGTTCCAAGAGTGTTTACGGAAAATAAAATGACTGCTGTGAGCAGCATCCGATTGTTATCACAATATTATTTAATTCCATGTTTTTCCTGAAGGTTCATGCCTGTGACTCGGAAGTTGGCGCAGATTTTTCAAGCCTCTGTGGAGGAAGATCTCTTTTCTGTCTTCTGTTTTCGGCCATCCTCAACCACACCAACGGGCCAACTTAACCAGAGAAAATATGGCCAAGGACTTTAACAATTCGACGTATACGTGTCATCATCTCTGTATGTGATTCAGGTGTTCAGTGCCTATAACCCGATGACATACGAGAACTTTTGCAGAGTATTAAGTGCACTGGGCCTTAAGACTTCAACCATACGACATCATGATTAAGCACCAACATGGTGGTGGACTCACCCTTCAGTGCTTGTTAGATTAGAGAAGTTATATTTATTACATATATGTATGTATAAATGTATTACTGGTTAGAAATAGGGTAATGGGAAGCTTTCAACCTTTTTCCTTTATGTGGTATATATATACTTTTAAACTTCGTATAATACACATTAAGTTTTTTGGTGAGGGACCACATTCCATCTGTCTACAAGTATCTGGGACCTATGTTAGCCTATTGTCTGCTGTCACTTCCTGGGGCAGTGACTTGATGTTAAACACATTTACAAAAGCTACTTAAAATTTATTATTAGTTTTTTGAGTACTGCCTGTTAGGTAAGATGGTATACGAGGAATCGCAGTTCCATTAGCTAGTTATTTTTGTGCCATGATAGTATGCTACCCATCTAATTGATGCAATAACCCTACCCATAACAGTGTACTGGGGTAGGGTATGACATGCGCTTAGCCCACTACAATTAATTCGGCGTCCATCACACAACCACTTCATGTATTCCTATGTATCAGCCAAACTGGCAGTTATATCACAGTGGCTGTTGTACTGGTATATTTTTTTCACACTTCAACAAAGTACAAGTCTTTCGTAATTTGTCTATACTGTAGACTCTTCCATCTTAACGTGCTTCTCTGCGCTAATTCCACACCTCTAGTCTGTCATAAGACCTAATGTCGAGAGCTTGCCTTCTACTCCATTTTTCTTGATTATTGTCTTTGGGGCTTCGCTAGAGGCTCAGGTTTCGTTATATAAATGTCTTAATCTCTTTCCACTGTGAAATATTTTTTTATTTATAAAATGTAATACTTTTATATTAAATGCCTATTTCATTAACTAATTAATTATTTCTTATTAATTAAACACCTTTAACAACCCTTATCACACTCAAATTTGTTCTCCCACTATCCATATGTCTATACAATATTGGGTCTTTTATCATGTATCACAATATTTAGGAAAACTAATATATTTTCAAATCAATTCACTTCTCTCTTCACCTTTATCATTATGTCGTCGTTAATATTCTCACCACATTTATCATAGACTGAGTATTATGCTATTTACGTAGTAACAGTTTTCAAACTTCCCTTAAGTTGGTAATGCTCTTTGTTCTTATCAAATTTCATGTTATTACGGATTGTAACCACACTTTCACTTGTTTCACCACTTCATCCACTTGTTTGCAGCCATCTCAATACTACATCACAGTTCTGCTCACTGTGCATCCGTCTTTCTTCGTATGCTGTTTCGTTCTCTTGAAAATCGCCTTCACACTGGAATTTCTCATCGTAACATCGTTCCTCAAGTTCTTTTTAATTTCATTATTTTCCACTTCATCCTCCAATTTTTTGTGGAACACTTTCTCTTTTCCTACTGAACCTTTCATTCTCCTCTCATATTTATCCTTTTCGTGTAAGAGATCATTCTTAACCTTGTCACTGTCCACGCCACCGGAATTAATATTGCTCCCAGTGTCCGCTTTAAAAAATATTTATTCATTTGAAATGACAGAGAATCGTTTTCTGAGGAAATGACACTAAAAGTAAGACATTTGATGGGAAACTTACGGAAATACGCATGCGCAAAGTTAGGGGTCTGCGTGCAATATACGCATCGGCGATTTCGCAGAGTTTGAGTCCTATTTTAAGTCAATTCCATTGCTCTATTGGACAACATTCTAAGCTATTTCGCTAACATGCCTTCCATTATATTCATTGAGCACAAAAAACTTTTACATTGTTTACTTTCAACTTGGTATACCTGGAGATACCTGAGAGGGTGAAAGAATAACTTACAAAAATGCCACTTTGGTGTTTTTGCAATAACGTCTTTTTTAAAGACAAAAATATACCACTCTGATGGTCTTTCTAATAACGTTTTTTTTTTTTTTTAAAACAAAAATTTCCACTTTAGTGGTCTTTTTGATAACGTGTTTAGCAAAGACATAAAATGCCTCTTGGGTATTGCTTGTAATTACCCGATATAAAAAAATGATTGACCACTGTTCTTCACTCGCGTTGTTGGCTCATTTCAATTACATCCTACAGACTTCTTTTAGACTACTTACAAAGCTTACAAAACTGCAAGATTTACCAGACCATTTCTGTGACATGTTTGACTCAGGCGAACCAGTTGTGACTGTACTGTGTCTACCCACAACTGCAGCAGCTTTCATGATACATTTAATTTCATTGCCATCAAATACGTTCTGGGGCCATGGGAAGAGTCAGCAGGGACACAGCTGGTGCCGGCGAATCAAACAAGGCGAAGAATTGCTTTCTGGCATGTATTAAAAATTTTAAAGCTTCATACCTTCGAGGTACAGCGTTAGGCCTGCTACATGAGAAGACGACGGTTCGAGTCCCCACCCCCATTATCTTGATTCATTAACAGGCGTTCATTATGACTGTGTAACAAACTGAGTCATATCACTGCACATGAAAAGCAGAAGAGAGATGCCAGCCGTTTCTGTAAGTAACTGATAAAACTATCTCAAAATGGATGTTTCTTGTTGCTCTTGAGGGACTCTAGAACCAAGGAATCGTGGAAGCCTGATCTTACGCTTCCCTTGCCTCACACTCCCGCCAGACTAGGATCTGCCTCACCACGTTCCTCTTCTTTATTTTTATTTACACAATGGTTTTACAGGATTACAGGATTAGGTAATGAGTTCCTGTGAGTTTAACGGTTAATACCAGAGAACTAATGGCTCTTTCAGAAAGCTTGGCTTGAAACGTAAAGAAAACAGAACTCAGTATAAATGAAAATAAACTATTTGATCATACCACGGGTGGGGTTCGAACCCGCGATCAGTCTCTCAAAACTCCAGACCGTCGCGTAAGCCACTGGGCCAGCTAGCTTCAATAAGATTCATCCACAAATACAATATACTCTGATCACTGTTTTATAGATGTACAAATGAGTATAAAATCAAAGGTGAACAACCCAAATGTTAAGGTATGAGAAAGGATTTTAAAAAAATTCAACCTTCAGAGAATTGACTAAGATATAACGTGGGAAACAGTCATGAATTTCTAAGCTCCAGTGCTTGGAAAAGCTGAACACAGAAACACACAAAGTCGGCTTCAAAATATCTGCCACAGTATATGTGTGTATGTGTTAGTTAGTTACCATTTTGTCCTAGGCACATGTCGATTAGACACTAGGCCTGTTGTATGTGTAAGGAAACACTTCAAAATGTTTTCGCCCCGCCGAATTGAACCCGGGCCCTCCGTGCGTGAAGCGATAGCTTTAGCACCAGGCACCGGGGCTGTATGTTAGTTACCATTTGTCCTAGGCACATGTCAATTAGACACTAGGCCTCTTGTATATATGTGTGTGTGTATGTGTATGTAAGGAAACACTTCGAAATGTTTCTGCCCCACCGGGAAATTGAACCCTGCCCCTCCGTGCGTGAAGCAAGAGCTTTACCCACTAGGCCACCGGGGGCGTGTGTGTGTGTGTGTGTGTGTGTGTGTGTACTCACCTAGTTGTGGTTGCAGGGGTCGAGTCATAGCTCCTGGCCCCGCCTCTTCACTGGCGGCTACTGGGTCACTCTCCCTGCGCCATGAGCTTTATCATACCTCTTCTTAAAGCTATGAATGGATCCTGCCTCCATTACATCGCTTCCCAAGCTATTCCCTTCCTGACCACTCTGTGACTGAAGAAATACTTCCTAACATCCCTGTGATTCATCTGAGTCTTCAACTTCCAGCTGTGCCCCCTTGTTGCTGTGTCCCATCTCTGGAACATTCTGTCTGTCCACCTTGTCAATTCCTCTCAGTATTTTATATGTCGTTATAATGTCCCCCCTTTCTCTCCTGTCCTCCAATGTCGTCAGGTCGATTTCCCTTAACCTCTCCTCATAGGGCACACTCCTTAGCTCCGGGACTAGTCGTGTTGCAAACCTTTGCACTTTCTCTAGTTTCTTTATGTGCTTGGTTAGGTGTGGGTTCCAAACTGGTGCTGCGTACTCCAGTATGGGCCTAACGTACACAGTGTACAGGGTTCTGAACGATTCCTTATTAAGAAGTCGAAATGCTGTTCTTAGGATTGCTAGGCGCCCGTATGCTGCAGCAGTTATTTGGTTGATGTGCGCCTCAGGAGATGTGCCTGGTGTTATACTCCCCCAAGATCTTTCCTTGGGTGAGGTTTGTAGTCTCTGGCCCCTAGACTGTACTCCGTCTGCGGTCTTCTTTGCCCTTCCCCAATCTTCATGACTTTGCACTAGTGGGGTTGAACTCCGGGAGCCAATTCCTGGACCAGTCCTCCAGCCTGTCCAGATCCCTTTGTAGTTCTGCCTGGTCCTCATCCGATTGAATCCTTCTCATCAGCTTACATCATCTGCAAACAGGGACACTTCGGAGTCTATTCCTTCCGTCGTGTCATTCACAAATACCAGAAACAGCACCGGCCCTAGGACTGACCCCTGTGGAACCCCACTCGTCACAGACGCCCACTCTGACACCTCGCCACGAACCATGACTCGCTCCTGTCTTCCTGACAGGTATTCCCTGATCCATTGGAGTGCCTTCCCTGTTATCCCTGCCTGGTCCTCCAGCTTTTGCATTAGTATCTTGTGTGGAACTGTGTCAAACGCCTTCTTACAGTCCAAGAAAAGGGGTGTGTGTGTGTGTGTGTGAGAGAGAGACCCAACAATTAACTTGTGAGTTCATTACCTTTGTAACTTGCTCAGCTATCAAAACTTTGGGGCCCAGTTCCTGGACCCATTATGTACCTCTGTAATCTTTTGACTACGCACACAATGGGTATGGGGTGCATAATAAAGATACCAAACAACAAGAGGGAAAACTAAGAGGAGATCAAATAGAAACAGCGTGTGAAGAACTGCTTCATAACATCAAAAGTGCACAATTGAGGAATATATTTATTTGCCACAAAGGGAAGAAAAAAAATCCAAGATATCACAAGAAACCCATATATTTATTTACTAATATATGTAAGTACAATACCTGTACAATAGTACCATTAGTTACAGGAGCTTCATGCAGTAACAATGAAAAGAAATAAGCCAAATTCCATAAGATTAATATGAATCACTGCTCAACAGTCTAATAAACGAAATCAGTGTAAAGAATGTAGAAAAAATTAATTATCGCTAAAGCCTAAACATATAATAAAATAAACAAATTAGAACACATGGTAACTGATGCAGCTCCTTGTAATATTTAAAATTCCCTTTTTATAAAGTGTAAAATACCACTAATATAAGTTCTCAATGTCGTTTCAGTTACGTGCTTATAATTAAATGAAATACCAGAGGCCTTCAAGATTGCAGAATTAGCTCCTTTGCATGAAGGAGGCAGTGAGAGCTAGTCAATAATTAAAGATGAACACCGCACATCATAAAAATCTGAAAGAGTGAAGCAACACAAAATTACAAATTATATTGTACATGGATTATACAGCTCAATGTATAATCAAGAGCAACATGGATCTCGAGCAGGATGATTATGGTAATAACTAGTAAACCAATATGACATACTTACGAAGGCACTGGGAAAAATCAGTATGTATAGAACACGGATTTCGCACGGATTATGGGGTGAGCGCGCACACAATGGGGCAACAGGAATAATTGAGAAAATAAGCATGTAAATATTCAAATTTCTGACAAACAGAATACAAAGCGTACTAATAAACAGAGCAAAGGCCAACATTAGCCAAGTAAAAGTTCGGTAACCCAAAAACGACGACACCTTTGCATCAAACCTTGTGGAAGTTTAAAAAAAAAAACTTATGAAAATCACCTTGGCAGAAGCCACGGAAAAAATGCTTGAATTTATAAAAAGTCTTTTAGCAGACCTTTTTATCAAAGAACACAATAAAGTAAATTAAAAGACTACCAGAAAAATTATTAGTTGGATAAGGAGTACCGGTTTACGTGCGGCCAGCAGTAATAACCTGGTTGACCAGTCCCTGGTCCACCATTTGTCATGGACCGGGCCGCTGGGGCCTTGACCTCCGAAACCCCTCTAGGTATACAACAGGTATTAAAAGCAAGGAAATAGAGCCCCAATTAAAAAAGCAGCATTTTTCAAATCGTTTTCGCTCTCACTTGCTTAGAGTATTGAAAGCAAGAGTTGTAATAGAATCATAGATCATTCACTACCAAGCCAATAAAACATTTATTCCACTGAAGGTGGAATGAGGTGGATGAGGGAAAGATACATGATAATATGCACGTGGAAAGTACTTGAGACCTGGCCCAAAATCTGCACACTGCCATAACAATAAAATGGGGTCAGAGATTTAGTAGAAAGTGTAGAATCAAAAGCTCAGTGAATGGCAGGGGTGCCACTGGCACAAAAAGACATAGCTGTATCAACATCCGTGGTCCCAGTTAACATCTTTCCAGAAGATATCAAAATTACTGCTGGAACATAAGTCTATAGGAGGAAGCTCGACAAATACATCTGCCAGTTGCTGGAACAATGGTGTGTAATGGATATGTGGGACAACGTGCCTCCAGTAACAACAGCCTGGCCGACCAGGAAAGCATCTGCTAAGGCTATCCATGTGACTGGTTAATTAAGCAGAGGTACCCTGCCAGTTCACCATTACAGTGTATCACCATACCAACATGAATACCCAGTTTCTACCACTCTACAAAGCATAGACAGCTGTCAAAATGTCCATGAATGAAATCTAAACAGACTGAATGGAGTTATAACCTTATCCAAAGAGGAATCTACTGCTGAATGGGCAAGAAAATAATTCATATTTCATGTGAGCAAGTAACTGCCAAGACAGATCAGGGAAGGTAAATGTTTATCAATTAGTATGAAAGATAAAGGACTCTGGACGTGGTTAACAGACATATTGATTATAAACACTTGTGAGCTTGTGTGTGACTAGTTAATGGTCCAAGTCGCACCGAAACGTCGGTATAAGTTTCAATGCCCTATGTGTGGGTTATTACTGTATTGTTCAGGTCATGGTATTGTGTCTTTTTCAAACTCCATTAACAACGCCTCCCTTCTTGTGAACATCACAATGCTATACAATAATTACCGTCTTATTTCTACTAGTTGAAGCCACCCCTTCTGTCATCAAGATTCTCTCCACCTCACCTTGACAGTATATTAACCTACATTCCGTTGCTTCAGCTTCACATTGTTCCAGACTATGAAAGAAGACTTTTCTCCAGGCTATGGGAATGATTACCTCGAAATTGACTTTGAGGGTGATGGAATAATTATATCATCTTTTCATTTCCCTGCTTCTCATGTCTTCTCTTATCAGCCTCCCATCTGTGTTAAATATACAAGTGCTGAAATTTTTAGGCCCATTAGAAAGGACATTGAAATATGATCTCAGAGGGCACATGCACTTCTCAAATGTTTCAAGAGCCTTCACCTAGTAAATGGTGATCATTGTTTAAAATTTGAAGCCGATTGGAAAAGGCATTCCGAAGTTATAAATAAAAGCCTTTGAGGAAATTATTCTAACACTAATTTCTGGCACTATTTTTTTAAAACTTCCCAAAATTAGTGAAAATTAAAAATACTATAAACATTCTAATTTTGCGTTTTCAAGAAAGCCCAATTCACAAAATATAATGAAACTTTGGACGACTTGGAGCATTAACTAGTAACACAGAAGAACAAAGGGAAGGGAGCAAGAATATATACGAGAGGGGGCGAGGCACGGAGAATGAGAGGAAGTAGAAGTATAATGGGGTACCAGGGGTAGTAGTGGCAGAGATGGTAGTAAGAGTAATGGTAGTGACAAAATTCAGAGAGTGGAGTGTCATACAAAAGCAGAAGTAGTAGTAGTAGTAGTAATAGCAGAAGTAGTAGTAGTAGTAATAGCAGAAGTAGTAGTAGTTGTTGAAATAGTAATAATAGTAGTATTGGTAGTGTAGGTAGTTTCAGGACAAGACAAAAACGAACAAAAGAAGAACTGGAGGAGAGATAATAGCCTGCGAGGGTGGGACCAAAAACGCAGGAGGGGGATGTAACTCATAGGACAGAACTTACGTAGGAAGAAAAAGGAAAGGCAAAGTAAATAAAGGAAAAGAGACGAGGTAAGGAGAGAAGGAAATTAAAATCAGTAGAAACTGGCCGCTCTCTTCTGACAGAATTAAAGAGCACTAAAGAACTGTTCGATTTTCCGACACCAACAGTGTTCATTTCTGTCAAGTAAAAGATCACAATCATCCTATTAACAGGTCCTGTGTCAAACACGGTCTTACCTTGTAGCTTCACAGACACCGTCATGTTGAAGCATCCCTTTTACACAACTTTCTTAAGATGAATCTTAATCCTGGCTTTGTCTCTGAGGATTCCTTCCTTTCTCATTACATTCTCAAATGCTCCAAACTTCGGAACCCTAGTGACTTGACCTGATCTTTATCTCCCCCTCTACTACATTTTCTTTGTCTTTCTTTTTTTCTCCCTATGTGTGTTTTGTCCTATGAGTTTTTTTTCTCCTTGTCTTTTTGAACCTTCCCTTGTGGGTCATTACTTCTCCCGCAGTGCTCCTTTTTCTTTTATTTATCTTGTCCTTACACTATTTCCACAACTACTGTTACTTCTACTGCAACTACTACTACTACTATTGCTACTACTACTATTACTACTACTAATGCTGCTTCTCTGTTGTATCCCTCACACTCTCTGATTCTTGTGCTACAACAACTACTCCCTTCTTATTTTCACCTGTCACTAACTATTGCTTTACTTACTACTACTACTACTGCTACTACAACTTCCAACATTCTTCAACCACTACTTTTCCATTATACGTCCACCTGCTTTCGTTTTTCCTGCTCCGCCCCCCCTCGTATATTATTTACTGGCTCCATTCTCTTTGAGCTTCTGTGTGATTGATGGTTCACGTCGACCGAAACGTCGTCATAAGATTCATTCTATGATCTGGTTATTTCTGTATTGTTCCAGGCAAGGTGTTGTGCCTTTTTATTCTTTAATGGAAAAATATAAAACTAAATTGGCAGAGTGGCACGTTCAGAGCCCAAATTCAGTAATAAATGCTTTAAAAATAAGATACATGAATAAATGTTTGAATTGATAAGAAGAAGCATTCTCTAATTATTACAATGAAAACAATTTAACAAAATTGGATATTTAAAATTATTGCAGCCCCAGAATGGGCCCCAATGTATATAATGTATATTTCCATTTTCTATAATTTTATATTGCTGATATTCTCGATAATAGCTAAATCGTTAATATCTTGCTTTATATTATTATTTGACTTAGCTATGTTTATTAGGTAGGATGTAATATTATAAATTAGGACACTAGGCTTGTTGCTGGGAGGAGTCACGTGATTCTACCCTAGGTGGGTGGCGCTGCTCCTTCCTCGAGAGCACTACGCAGCTGGACGTCGTTGAGACAACACCTCTCTCCTGTCTCTGCTTGTTTTCTCGCCATTTAGACTGTTTGTGGTAGAGTATGTGTTCGGTGGTGAGACGAAACATACTTCTCAGGACTCTGTTCACGGAGGATAGACTAGACAGTGATTTTCGACGTTTTTCTGGGTTGTGTGTCACATTGACACTCTTTGATAACTCAGGTCTCTTGCTACAGCTCCTGACCTAATTCGATAAGGCATCTGTGCACCGCCACAGTTTGGGATTGTTTATGCTGAACCTAGCTTCAGTAGAAAGGGAGTTTTGTGACTGTTTTGGAGGATTTATTGATGGTCCCCAGTTAGGGTCGATTTTCTATCTCCTGGTTCCTGACGCTGTGTTGCTGTTGCCTGTTATATTGCTGTTATGTGAATTGGTCATTTAACTGGTCAATCAAGCTTTCTGATTGTCAGTTTGTTAGAGAAGTTAGCTTATGAGAAGTTCATTCGTACACTGTTTGAGGCGAGTCTTAGAGTTACCTGTAGCTCACTCATACACACACATATTCTTATTTGCATATATCTGTATTATTGTAATTATTGTCATTGTACCTGATGGTACTTCAGAGTCATTTGGATATATGTGCCCTCAGCACAGCATTATTGTATATGAGAGCAGTGTAGGAGCTAACCTCCTAATGGATATCTTAATTAATATCTTTATATTTGATTTACTTTGCTACCCTAGATTTTCTCACTTTGTTAATAAACCTTTTAAATATCTGTTTGGTTAGTACCCTATCAGTTGCAATCCTCTTAAGCTATATAATATGTCGGATAACTGAACCAGGATACTGACTTTGTTGCAAAAGCCCAGTAACAGGCTGGATGCTAGAAGGGCTATCCTTTCTAGTGTTCACTGGAGATGTCTATTACTAATAGATATCGTGTCATTTTGTAACAAAAATTTACAAAGGTCAAAGTGAAAGCCAAGCATTCTTTTTATAAATGTCATAAATGCTGATAGTTTATAGTTTATCAGTCAAAGCATTCTAGGATATTTGCTTTGAATCTATTGATTTCTTTATTAACTTGGTTCTTATGCATTCGAATAACAACACCAACTTTTTTCTTTTCTTATGAAAAACCAAGGCTAAAAATTTGAAGCCAGTCAGAAGTAGTATTCCTCAGTTATTGCACGGATTCCTACAATTCCAAATTTCATAAAAAAAAAAAATAATACACTGACAAATTTGCGATCACAGAAACTAAACCTAACTGAACTATGCGAAAGCCATTACTTATTAGAGATATTCAAAATTAGTAGACATATATAAATTTAATGTGAATTTCATGGAGTCAAAGTTTAACACAATTTTAAACACAACATTGACAGATATGTTCTTACACACTTGAGTTTCAATCTTTTCCACAGTGTATTCCCACTATAAAACTCTCATAGAAAATAAGCAAGTAACGCAAAGCAATTATGCCCAATTTATTAAATATAAAATGTTGTCACTGTAATAAATCGTACTGGATGCAGTTTATTACAGCAATACTGATAACGAGAAAAATTCTGGCCCCTACACATTTCTTACGAGGAAGCGAGATGGCCTCATTGTGCCTTCAGGAGGTGGGATTGTCGGTCTCTGTGATAAGCTAGGAGGACGTTCTCTACAAAGCTCAGACAACCAGATCGAGGCAGCCTAGGAAGTTCTATGGATATAGTTGGCAATATTTCGTCCGGTGTGCTCATAAGCCGGGATCAGTGACGTCTGGAAGGTGATGCACAACCAGCGACCCGCTGCTGCATACACGAAGTCGCTCACGTCACAACTTCTCCTCTTTTACCAAATATATATATATATATATAATGTGTGAGGGGGGAGAGAGAGAGAGAGAGAGAGAGAGAGAGAGAGAGAGAGAGAGAGAGAGAGAGAGAGAGAAGAGAAGAGAGAGAGAGAGAGAGAGAGACCTGAGGCGTCTGGCGCCAGGAGTCTTCCACATTTCTAACACTTTTCTGCCAAGGCAAGGGCTCTGGCAATTTACACTGGTTAGTAAGGTTTCCCTTTTTACCTCAAACATAGTTGACCTACATCACACCCTCAATCCCTCAAATGGCAACATCCATACACACAATGGATGT
The DNA here is from genome assembly GCA_009830355.1 of Cherax destructor. Classification (NCBI taxonomy): domain Eukaryota; kingdom Metazoa; phylum Arthropoda; class Malacostraca; order Decapoda; family Parastacidae; genus Cherax; species Cherax destructor. Next base: position 31,379 of record WNWK01008618.1, read on the forward strand.
CTAGACTCCAGGAGGTATCCAAATGGGAACAACAAACAACCCCTCTCAGCAGACATCACTGAATGCTACGCTTACTTCACCTCAAGAGATGACCTAAAATCTGCAATCAAATTAACTTCCACCAAGACACTGACACACATCTCCAAAGAAACTCGCCCTCTAGCTGCTAGCAAAGTCGCTGATCTCTAGAAGAAAGTTAATGATACCCCTGCAAACAACGGATCTAAATGAATGGTTCAGAGAACCGACGAGTTGGTAAATTAGACACATATGCAACACTTGGGTATCTTTATTGAGGAAACGTTTCGCCACACAGTGGCTTCATCAGTCCATACAAAGGAGAATCGTGAAGAACAGGAGTAGTTTGAGGTGGTCAGTCCCTCAATCTTGAGTCGATGTTGTCAGTCCATCAATCTTAAGTAGAATATAGCATATGTGCGTAGAGGAAGCTTATATACTGTAGACAGGAGAGGTGCATCGACTCAAGATTGAGGGACTGACCACCTCAAACTCCTCCTGTTCTTCACGATTCTCCTTTGTATGGACTGATGAAGCCACTGTGTGGCGAAACGTTTCCTCAATAAAGATACCCAAGTGTTGCATATGTGTCTAATTTACAAACAACGGATCCTGGCACAAACTACTACTATTTAGCAATGCCTGTCTGGCTGTCCCACCAAGGAGGGACAAGTCACTAGAAACATCTGTTATTAGGGCAATAAATGCATTCCCTAGAGATGACAACCTTGTCCGTCTCCCCCTCTAGGGAGACAAACACCCGCTGGGCAAATGCTAACAGGGCACCTGATGCCTCAAAAATCAGATTTAAAATTAGCAAAAAAATAGAAGAGGGTAATACTATTGGAACACTGAGGTTTATAACCAGTGAGTATACTATCGCTCCTAAGGACGTCATTATAGCACAAGCCCTGAAGGACAAACATCCACCCAGGGGCTCCCAGTACCAGCCTTGACCTCCCTGACATTGCAGCAGCTGAAGAACAATTAACACTACAGGACGCTGATATGTATAAAGCTGCTATGTCATTTCCACAGAGCTCAGCAGGAGGTTTCACCGGTTTAAGGCCACAACACTTAAAACAAATGCTCAATCCAGCACTTGGTGATGTTTCAGAGAAGTTGCTGTCTGAACTCACCAAAGTTTTCAGTGTGAGCCTGGCTGACAGTGTCCTGGAGGCCATTAGAGCCTTTGGTACTTCACTAGGTGCCCTCCGGAAAAAGGATGGAGGAATCAGGCCCATTGCAGTGGGCAACACCCTTCGGCGACTAGTCGCCAAGGCTGCAGTAAAAATAGTTAATCAAGAGGCTGCTGCATTGTTGAAACTAATTCAGCTCGGTTTTGGTGTTTAACAAAGCTGTGAAGCAGCTGTCCCTGCAGCACGAGTATACATCAACATGTCAGATAAAGATGCCTTGATCAAATTGGATTTTGCCAACGCTTTCAACTTAGTCAGAAGAGTTGCTGCTCTCCAAGAAGTTTCTAGACACTTCTCTCTATCCCTTCATACAAACGTGTTATAGTGTGACTTCTAAACTATTGTTTGGGGACCATGAAATTGACTTGCGTGAGGGTGTGCAACAGGGGAACCCTCTCGCCCCCTTTCTATTCTGTCTGGTCATCAAGGTCACAGAAGCTCTCTCTAGTGAGCTCAGTATCTGGTTCTTGGATGATGGTACCCTAGAGCTGGCACTGAAGAATCTCTCCTAGAGGACATCAGAGAAATTAAAGACATGGAAGAGATCCTGGGCCTATCTTTAAACCCCACCAAATGTGAAATAGCTTCTACCAATCGACAGATGATCCAGGATATTAGTGCAGTTTTACCAGGATCCTAAGGCATTTATCCAGCCAGCAGCACCCTCACTAGTGCTCCTCTTGGGCCCTGTGCCATTAATCTGATCCTAGAAAAGAAAATCTCAGACCTCAGGACGATGGAAGGCAAGATGAAATACAATGATACACACGATACCTCCTACCTACTCACCAGGTGCCTGTCCTTCCTTACCTACTTCCTGAAATGCTCCTCAGCCTTCAGCAGTCTGAAACTCAAGGAATATGACTCTCCTAATAACCATGCTAGACAGTGTACTTAATATTTCCCTTGAAGATGGACAGTGGCTGCAAGCCTAACTTCCAGTCAGGCTTGTGGGGCTGGGAGTACGCAAATCCTCCCAAATTGTCCTACCATCTTTCCTATCCTCTTCCATACCATTAAACGGGAGAGGGTTGGGACGTGGATTTTACGTTTTTTTCAGTGGGGCTATGCAGCGAGGCTTGATCAGATATATGTGTCGTGAGTGGTACAGGTGGGCCAGGTAAGTTGTATGGATGTAGGGTTCTCGGACCACAGGGGTGTGCTAGCTGAGCTCAGGTGGGAGGTGGTTGTGACCACATATCCGAATTATTGGAATTTGAATGCCAGATTGTTGCGAGGGGTGGGACACAGGGAGGTTTTTGCTGTATGGTGGGGGAAGTTATGGGGGAGGGTAGGGGTATTTTTGACGTAGTGGGATGGTGGAACAGGAGAGCAAAGATGGCTATTTGGGAATTTTATAAAAGGGAGGGCAGGGAGGATGTGAAGTTACGTTTCGGGAAGCAGAAGTACTTGGAGGCACAGCTGAGAGATTGTTGTGGGGGAAGGGGTAGGCAAAGGCAGGGGAAAATTGTACATTTACGTGAGCAGTTAAGGGAAATTCAGAATGATAGGTTTCAGGCTATCAGGATCAGAGGTGGGGTGGAGGACGTTCTGGGGGGGGGGATAAACCTTCCGCAATGGTGTTGCGTAAAATCCAGGGTAGGCGTAGGAGAATGACGGTAATGTCGTTGAGGGTGGAAGAAGAGGTGGGAGGGTATACAATGGGACAGGTGGTGAGAACAACGGAGGGAATGAGTGGGTATGCTGGGCACTGGTTTAGAAGGAAAATGGAAGGAGAGGACCATGATGAGGAGGCGGGAGGTATGGTTTTAGGGGGCATCTTGGAGGGTATAAGTGTGGAAGAGAGGGTAGGGTTGGAGGGTAGCATCACGGAGGAGGTGTGGCGGGTGGTGCAGGATCTACATTTAGGGAAGGCACCTGGAATTGATGGGTTACCCGGGGATTTTTACATCATGCATTGGGAGGTAATAAGGGAGGTTTTGTTGTGTGTTTAATACGATGAAAGTGGAGGGTAAGATGGGTGAAGAGCAAAGGACGGGGATAGTGGTATTGATTCCCAAAGGACAGGATAGTGAGATATTGAGAGGTTATAGGGCGATAACCCTCCTTTGTACAGATTAAAAGATTTTTGCAAAAATCTTGGGTAATCTCATGAAGAGGGTTTTGGGAGGGTTGTTGGATGGGGGTCAATTGGGAGTTCCGAGGTGGAGCATGCAGACAGGACATCGCTAAATCAGGGATTTTGTAGAAGGTCGACAGGGTGGGGGTGTCATCAGCCTGGATTGGGAAACTGGTATGATAGGGTCAAACGGGGAATGTTATGGGAGATTTTAAAGAGACAGAGGTTTGGGGATGAGGTAGTGGGTTGGGCAAGCACTCTTTATGATGCAGCTCAGTTTAGGGTACAGATCAATGGTAGGATGGGGAAGTGGTGGGCATTGGTAAGGGGCTGCGACAGGAGTGTCCCTTGTTGCAACTTCTGTTTGCGTGTCTTCAGGACCCCTTTTATAGGCTGGTAAGGGAGGGGGTCTGGGAGCAGGTTGGGGATCCTGGGACAGCTCCCGGAATAGTGAGTTACGTCGACGATACTACTATTCTGGTGGGCAGTGAGGAGGGTTTAGAGAATGTAGATAGGTATGTTGGGGTTTTCGGAAGGGCAACGGGGATGTGGGTTAATAGAACAAAGTCCAAGCTGATGGAGGTGGGAACGTGGGTAGGGGGTGGGCATTGGGGCAGAGGTATGGGTGGGTGCCAGTTGAAAGTCTAAAAATCTGTGGGGTGACTTTTAGTAGGGATGAGCAGATAGCACGTAAGATTAATTCATCGGTAGTTGTGGATGCGGCTATAGCGAGAATGGGGGGTTGGAACCCTGTGGAGGTAACTCTTTTACAAAGTGTTGTGGTAATAAATGCGCTAATTTATAGTAGGATGTGGTTCATGGGGGCGGTGTATCCTTTTGTTGATGAGGACATTTTAAGGTTGCAGAAGAAGGTATTGAGATTTATTTTGGGTTACGGTAGGCACTGGCTACATCAGGGGATAGTCATGGCATGGGTAGGACAAGGGGGGTTGGGGTTGATACCCTTGCATAGGAGATTATTAGGTATTTATGTGAAGCAGGAATTTGTGGTCAGGTTGGGAAATCGTGGTATATGGGTAGGTTAGGTGATGAGGGAGGTGTGGAGGTGGTAGGGAGGAAAGGACATTTTGACATGTGAGGCGATTTTACGGGCATTGTTGGTTGTGAGGGAACCAGGGAAGCTAAAGGTGAGTAAGCTTGATAGGGTAGGGAAAGGGGATGAGGTCGTGTATGGTACGGCAGAGTTCCCTATGTATGACTGAAAAGGGGTGTGGTACTGGTTTAAGAAGGTGAAAGTGCTGTTGAGGGTGAGGGAAACTGGGTATCGTTTCCTGCATGGTATTTTGGCATCAAGGGCACAGTCTTCCACATGGGTATTGTAAGGGATGCGGGTTGCTGGATACTGCGTATCATTCCGTGTTTTTCTGTAATGTGTTGGATGACGTGCGGGTAAGGCTGGGGAGGGTAGTAAAGTAAATTTCTCCTCCTATTCCGAGTGCCTTAAGTTTCCTCAATAGCCTCTGATATGGAACTCTATCGAAAGCATAACTGAAGTCCATATACACAATATCGTATTCAATACCATGATCTACCTCCTCAAATACCTCAGTGAAAAAAGTTAGTAAATTCGTAAGACAGGAACGACCCTTTAGAAACCATGTTGAGATTCATTAATCAATTTATATCTTTCAAGATGGCTACGAATTGCTTCGGCAATTATTGATTCCATAAATTTTCCCAAAATGGAAGTAAGGCTTATTGGTCTATAGTTATAAGCTAAGGACCTGTCACCTGCCTTGTAATAGGAATTACATATGCCATTTTCCACTTGTCTAGCACTATGCCAGTTTGCAGTGATATATTGAAAAGATTAGCTAAAGTTTTGCTAAGTTCCTTTTTACATTCTTTTAAAACCGTTACATACAATTAATCAGGGCCTGGGGATTTGTTAGGTTTTAATTTCTCTATTTGTCTGAGAACCATGTCACTAGTTACCCTATTCGTGCATAGTTTATTATCGTCTTGTTCTACATAATTTATTATTTCTGGAATTTCGCTAGTATCTTCCTGAGTAAAAACTGAGTAGTGTTGAAAATTTCAAACATTTCTTTATCACTGTCAGTGATCTGACCTGAGTTACTTTTAAGTGGGCCTATCTTGTCCCTAATCTTACTTCTGTATACCTGAAAGAACCCTTTTGGGTTAGTCTTCGAATCCTTTGCGACTTTAGCCTCAATCTCTTTTTGCTTTTCTTATTCCTTTTTTTTTTATTTCTCTCTTTAATTAAATATATTGATTTCTTAACCACCCATCCCCTCTTTTGATACGCCTATATATACACTTCTCTTTTGACCAATGGGATATTTTAATCTACTGTTCATCCATTTGGAATAATTTATGATTGATCTAATTTCCCTACTCGGAATAAACGTTGTCTGGGCAGCTAGAACTATGCACTGAAAAACGTCATATTGGCAACCAACACCTCCTACCTGACCCATAGTCAGTTCAACCCAATTTAGCCCACCCAGATAATTTCTCAGTCCCATGAAGTCGGCCAAGTGGAAGTCTGGGACAGAGACTTGATTGCAGTTAAATGGGTGTTTCCATGATATATTGAAACTAAGTGATTTGTGATTGCTTTCCCTAAGCTCATCATTAACCTCAAGATTATTAATTAGTGATTCTTTGTTTGCAAGAACCAAGTCAAGAAGGTTGTTTCTTTTAGATGGTTCTGTCACAAACTGTTTTAAAAAGCAATCCTGAACCGTATCAAGAATGTTACTTGACTCAAGATTTCCTGTCACATTGTTCCAATCAATTTGTCTAAAGTTAAAATCTCCCATCAACACAACATTTTCATATGTAGACGCCTTATGAATTTCGTCCCATAGCAGCTTACTGCACTCCCTATCAAGTGTGGAATAGTTTATAACCCTGTATGTTGCATTCAGAAGGCATTTCTCTATCTTTCAAGTTGAACCAGGTCTTCTTTACAAAAATAATATCTATATTACCTGCACTTACAAGTAATCTTAGCTCATCCATCTTATTTCTTAGACTCCTACTATTTGTAAAGTAAACCTTAAGGGAGCTAGTCACTCGTTGCCCTCTACTATCTCTCTGTTTGTTGATCAATTGCTTTGCCTTTACTAATATCTGCTGTTTTCAACCCTACTACTGCAGCCTGATTGTTTCCCATAAACACCTATACCTCTATAATCTATCAGTTTAAAGTCCTAGACAAGTCATCAATGGCCTCCTCAATCGAACTGGCTAATGCAACCACTTCAGCCCCAGAGAGATGAACCCCATCCCTTGCATACATATCACGTTTGGTATAGAATTTGTCCCAGTTATCAATGGGATTGCAAGGAATAAAATATTTCAAATGTTCCACAACAGGCAATTTTCGGAATTTACACTGATCGGTATATTCTGCGTTTTTATTAATGGTAAAATATGGACAAATTTGCTTCGACATAACTTGTACTTTTGTGTATAATTATTCTTGTAAGTTCTTTATCTGTTAATGATTATATAAGATGAGAAGATGCATATTCCAAATACTTCATGGACAAAATACCAAAATAAAATGAAAATGAAAATTTAAAAATTATACATCGATATTCATATAACAATCACAGCATTGACCTCTTCACTCTCGGGCCGAGAAGTTGTGCTGCGCAGTTGTTCCTGATCTGGTCTTAGAGCACCTTCCAATTTTACTGCAAGATGGCGTCCAGTAGTAGCAGGAGAAGTAACACGGTGTGTGTTGAGCTTCTACAGGGAGCTGTTTACCTGGCTAACACTTCTGTTTTGCTGCCAGCAATTCTTCACGACACCTTTGGAGTTAGCAATGACGATCTCTATGGAATTGCGTTGAATGGCTCGAAGAGGATCTTTGTGAAGTTCAGCACTGTAGAGGCGTACGAAAGGACAGTGGAGAGGTTCCAGGAGCAGTGTATCATCGTCAACTCAGTGATGCCTCGATATACTACACTTATGTTCGTGTGCGAAACATGCCTTTTCAGGCCGATGGATTAGACATCAGTGAAGTTTTTCAAAGATATGGTGTGGTGAATACAACAACAATGGGGCGTTTGACTGACAGAATATATGCCGGTTTGCCTGAAGGCTCATATACATTAAAAATGTCCTTAAAATGCCCCATACCGTCCTATGTCATGCTGGAGGACTTTAGAACGCAGGTTTTTGTCACCTATGTGGGCCAGCGTAAGATGTGTAGTATGTGGGGCATATGACCACATGGCAGCAGGGTGTCCCAACATCATGGCCCCAAGAATGATGGCTCCTAAGATACCTGTGGTACACTCCCCCCTTTGAGGAGCTCACACCTGCGAATGTGGTGGAGCTGGGTAAAGCCAGTTGGGTGGATGTGATACAAGGAGTGGGGGAATGTTGTGTGGCGATCCCTGAAGAGCTGAGTGCTCCACCAATGGTTGAGTCGGGACTTGCAATTGAGTCTGACAGAAGGGTGGAGAGCAATCTTGAAAATGAACTGCCGAAACCAGAGCAAGAGATGTTACGCATGTTTCTGGATGGTTCGGAGGTGGATACCTCTGGAACGGACAGGACATTGCAGGGTGAGGAGGAAAGGCTACTTCAGGCTGTTAGTGTGTTAGAAGATGGGGCAGACAGGTTACAGGTGCAAAAGGTGGAGGCAGTTGTGCATAGGGATGGGGAGAAGGATGAGATGGAGGTAGGGCAGAATCTAGAAAGAGAGCGGGAGAAACGTCAGATGGTGTTCTAACACCTGCCCAGCGTCCTGGCAAGAAGGCATGGGTGGAGGTGACAATAAAGGTGAAAGTGGGAGCACAGGGAGGGTAGGGGATCATGGTGTGAGAAGAATCAGGGATAAAGGAGGTATAGTGAAGAGTGACGCGGGTAGAACACAGAAACACAGAGGAAAGCCCTCGTTGACGTATTCCAGTGTTTAACTATAAATGAAAATGGCCTCAGGGCAGAAATAAAGCATAGTTGGATGGAAGTACTACTAAGACAATATGACATAGATGTGTGTTTCATACAAGAGCATAAGTTTAGGTGTGGTAGAGATTTGAGACTGAAGGGGTTTCAAATGTTTGCAGGTAGCTCGGGGAAGTTGAAGGGTGGGGTAGCAGTGGGTGTGAAAGAATCCAGTTCCTACCGATTGTTAGCTTGGGAGGAAGTAAGAGTGGTGCGGGTGGATGGGGATTGGGGAGGCATACGTGTGTTTTATAGGAATTTATATGCCTGCTGACAGTAATCATAGAGTTAAGAAAGAGTTTGTGAGGGAAGTTTTAACTTTTCATTTGAGAGGGTTGCCTATGATTATGCTGTTGGGTGGTGACTGGAATTGTATCACTAGGAAAAAAGATGTTGAACCTAGAGGGGCGGGTTGAGAGTTAGGGGTCTTGCGTGTGTTATTAAGGGAGGTGGGGATGGTTGATGTGGAAAGGGGAGATGGTTCAAGGGTATGCTGCAAGATTAGATTGTGTGTATGCTACGAAGAACGTTATGGCGGGGAGAGTTAGAACGCTAGATATAGGCTTTTCAGATGATCGTGGTGTCTTAGTGGAGGTGGAGTGGGAAGGAATGGTACACAGGTATAATTTGCTGAGGGGGGAGGGGGAGCGAACATCGTTTGGGGAATGGTGGGGGTCCTTATGGTTAGAAGGGGCAGGGGAACAGGAGAAGGATTTTTTAAATTGGTGGGAAAAGTGTGCAAAGATGGGCATCAGGGACTTTTACAGGAATAGAGGCAAGGAGGAGGTTGGGTGGAAGTTTGGTCTTCAGAAGTATTTGGAAGGTCAGCTTCAGGAATGTTATGAGAGGGGGGTATGTAAGTATGGGGACATAGAGGAGTTGAGAGGTAGGTTAAGGGACATTCAAAATGATCGTTTTTATGCAATATGAGTCAGGGGAGGTATTGAGGAGGCGTTATGGGGCGACAAACCATCTAGTTGCATGTTGAGACGGTTCAGAGACAGGCAGAGTTGTATCACGATCATGGGGGTAGAGGTGTGTACAGGGGTAGGTGTAGAATGTAGCTGCGGTGAATCCTTTAAGAATAGCCGATATAAAGGATTTACAAAAGAAAGTGTTAAGGTATGTGTGGGGGTATGGGACATTGTAATGTTGTTGAGTGTTAGGAGGGGAGGGTTGGGTCTTATTCCTTTTGAAAGCCGTGTGAAAGCAATTTATGTAAAACTGTTTTTTTAAGAAAGGGGGGGGGGGTGCGGGGACGATGTGTAGGGGAGGTCATGGAGGATGTACGAAAGTGGTTGGGGAAGAGGGATCTGGTGTGTGAGGATATGGGAAGGCAGTTGTTGGCAGTGAGGGAGCCTAAAAGTGTAAAGGTGGGCAGATTAGGGAGTGGGAGTGAAAAGGGATGGGTGGTGCAGGGGCAGGAGAATTTTCCGGTTTGTAATTGGATGGAGATTTTTTTTTTTTTTTTTGGGGGGTTCAGGAAGATGCGTATACTGCCTAAGGTCAGGGAAGTGGCATACAGATTTTTATTAGGTATCTTGGCATCAAGGTCTGAATTATATAGAATGGGGTTGGTAAGTACAAATGCTTGTCAGAGGTGTGGGGATGAGGAGACTGCATATCATGCTGTCTACTTTTGTGAGTCTTTAGAGGTTGTGAGGCTGTGGTTTGCTAGGGTGATCGTATTGGTGGGGGAAGGGATTTTTCGTCCTTACGGGCTTTAAGTTTTGATGAGGGGGGCGTACCGAGGGAGGTGGGGAGGGCAATCATGTATGTAGTCGCGGGTTCTTTGTATGTATCATGGGGAATGAGGGAGGTAGGTGGGGACTGTAGAATGCTACATACATGTATCGGTCAATGTGTAGGAACAGATTATATGGAGGTAAATGGGCATCGTGTTTCTCTGAGGGATATAGGTCATTAACGGTAGCAAAGTTATTACGGTGATCCGGAGTAGAGCTGGAAAGGACTGGATTCTTTGTAGAAAGGGATTAGGTTGGGAGGAGGTAGATTTTGTGTTGCTTGTGGTTTCTAGGTGTCTAGTCGTAAGAAACTGGGGTGGGGGGACACATTTGCTCTGTTGTTGAGAGCTGGGGTAAAGACATCTGACGCAGAAAGGGGAGCATAAGTATAGAAGGATGCAAGTGTGTAACTGGATGGACTATACTTTAACATATGACGTGACAAAGGACATGTTCAAGGAAATGGAGTACGACAGCAGGTGTTTTCTAAAGTGTTCACGGATTGTGTTTATACTGTATTCAAATTTGTCTAGGCTTGTTTGCTATAAGAACTATCAATGCTGATTCCTTTTAATTGGTGTACTTAGTTCTTATTATATGTGATTCAATGTGTTGGAGAAATTGTATAAATACGGTTTTCCTTTAAACCTATATTGTTTAGTGTTTCTGATGTTAAGGGGTTACGTTCCCAATTTCTAGTTTTATTCTTTTTATATTAATACGATTTACTAAATATATTATGGAATTATGCACGGTTAATGCACTATTTTGTAAAGGCTTTTGGCTTTATGGAAGCCTATGACCTGATTGTTTGATTCTTGTAATGTACGGTTTTTATTTTATGTTTTTTTTTTTTTTTTTGTGTTACTGTTTTAGTCATTGGCACTCTAGGGTTCTCTTTTTGTGGATGGTTGTAGGGTATAGGCTAAGTTTTCAACGGTTTAGGGTAACAGAGTATTTTTGTTATTTTGGATGTTCTTTGAGGAGTAATTGTAATATTACCACGAGTTGAGTGGGATAATGTTCTTTTTATTAAATATTAGGCATCATGTATTGTGCTGGTTACTAAAAATATTATGGTTATTATGTAAGCTCTCAAGGCATTATTGTCTGGATTCATGTAATATACGGTTTTATTTATAATGTTTAGTGTTTTTTTTTTTGTGTCACAGTTATACAAACATTGGCCTTCTAGAGTTCTTTATATGGGGATGGTCGTTGAGTATAGGCTAAGTTTTTACGGTTTAGTGTAACAGAGTGATTTACTTTGTATTTTTATTATTAAGAATGTTCTTTGAGGAGAAATTGTAATATTACCACGAGTTGAGTGGGATAATATTCTTTTTATTAAATATTAGGCATCATGTATTGTGCTGGTTACTAGAAATATTATGTTTTTTTGTGTAAGCTCCTTTGGCATTATAGACGCCTATGATCTTATTGTTTTGAATCATGTAATATATGGTTTTTATTTTATATTATTGTTGTTCAGTTTTTCGTGTTAATGTTATACAGTCATTAGGCACACTAGAGTTTTCATTTAACAGAGTGAGTATACCACAAGTGCAGTGGTAACTGTTGAAGATTTACATTGTATATTTGTTGTTCTGAATGTTATGGTGTTGCACAGTTTTGCAACTTTTTATCGTATATGTACTATTATATGTCTTTTAATTAAAATATAAAAAAAACAATCACAGGCTTATTCTATAGTTGTGTGCATAACGCAATCACAGACAGGTGATCTTAATACAAGACAAGCCACTGGGGCGGAAGAAGTAGTGTGCATATTAAATGGCACAGTGATGAAATAAGTAATTTATTTGGAAAATTAATGTTTATTTGAAAAATACACTACACTGATATGGCAGATAATTGTTATAAGATATATTATTACCCTTTGCTTATATGAACATTGCTACACACTTTGGCCTATACTCCACACATTTTGTCAAGTTCCTCGTCGTGGAACAAGGTTCTAATAAGAGCATGAATTAGCTTCTCCACTCCTGAACAATCCTGTTTCGCAAATCTGCATTTGGTCAGGAGAGTTTCCAGGTCAATTTAGAAGTCTTAGCTCACTCTCCTCGAAGAATGTCAGCATTTTTGTGGAAGTGTAGCATGCAGTAAGAGCTTGCTGGAAAATCCCTTCTCCATTAGGAAAATATCTTTCCACAATGGGAAGCAAATGAGTTGCCAGACGAGTAGGGTAACACCACAGCTGGATGGTTGCCAGCAGTCCATGGCAAACTCATCTAAAAAGAAAAGAACCCAATCTACATTAATTAAACCCAAAACTAAGACATTATTAGATAATCACAAAATTTACTCCTGTCCCAATTAATTTGCATACTACCGTAGGTAGTACACGCCAGTCTAGTACTGAAAGATTTTACTCAGATTTTGGACTGAACCGGATGAAGTTTTTTCAAATTATAAAAGTATGCTTTGGAGGCAGGAAAATATATCAAGTAACCTATGTAACTTATCCTATTGGATATTGTTTTAAATATAAAATCATTTTTCTTTTACTCCGATCGTGTATATTTTAGTTTTAATTTCTTGTCTTCAAATATTCTTTTCAAGTTTCTTATGAAGATATTTTTACCTTCTTACTGCAGGAAGTTTTTTTAAACTTGATAATGCTAATGAGATTCGCCGCTCCTTGCAGAGTGACGACGGACAGCTGTTTGAAGTTTGACATTTAAACCAATTACCCACTATGCTTTTTCTTGCGCAGTTTATTCATTTATGAACATTTTTAAAAGGTTTAATCCAGTGTTTCCTTATTATGTGAATAATTTTATGGAATAAATTAAGAAATATTGAGTTTTTTCAGTTGTGTCTCTGACATCAGGAGACAGAGAATGGCTTATTAACTTTAGACATGATCTCACTGAACTGCAATGATTCCACTTGTATGATATATCTGTTTATTATTATTATTATTATTATTATTAATATTATTAATATATTCGCAAATAAGTGCCAGATCTACAGGGGCAGTGCTACATTAAGGAAAGGAAGGTAAATATGTTTGATCCCAGAAAAAGGAGATAATCATTAATTCATTGAATGAAGTGTTCTTTCCCAGAACCGTCCTTCCTCCTCCCAAGATAGGACAGAATGTCCGAGTACATTCGCGGTTCACGCACTGGCATCACCGTCTATGAAAACTGCATGGCGGGATGAATGATAATGGTGACAGGTTCATAGCAATGAGAGCTAATTGACTGATTGGAATTATAGCAGAAACAAGGACAGGCTTAAAGATGAGTGGGAATACAGACTAGTACATAACCTGTAAGACTGAAAAACAAATATGCTGATCAGAAACCATCAGAATGGCCTAGTAATGGAGAATATAGCCTCAACAATGCTTCAAATTGAGTCGGGGAAGGGTATAGCCAGCCCTCCTGGCAGTGAGAGCCCCTCAAGGAGGTTACTTTCTGTTGGCTGTTCCCACCTCCAGCCTTGATACACTCCTCAAACCACAGTCCATCCGCATTAATGTTGCCCATCGACTTGCCGCCCCTATTCTCGCCGAACACGGGTGTATTTGCAGCAGAAAAGCAGAAAACCGATTCAGGTCTTGTGTTCCGTAAATCGAGTGAAATATTGCAGGACATGAAGAGGTTAATAACATTATCAAGAGGAGCCTCACAACAGCCGGATGCCTAGCAATAAAGGAGCCACCCAAACTTTTTTGATCTGATGGCAGCCAAAATCGTCCAGATGGTATCACCCTTCAAGCCTGGACAGACGGCAAGCAGGTGGTGTGGGACTACACATGTGCATCTACCTCGGCTGATACCTATCTCCAACACATCAGGGAGGACGGAGGGGCAGCTGCCACATTCAGGGAGTCCCAAGAGTCTAAAAATACGGGGAACTTGAACATCATTAAATGTTTGTTCCCATAGGCTCGGAGACCCTTGGCCTATGGGGAAAGAGTGCATCTAAGTTCCTTAAGGAGCTAGGCAAAAAGACTCGTCAGGGTAACTAGGGATCCTAGTTACCCTGGAATAGAAAACTAGCCTCAGTTTTCTGGAATAGAAAACTATTCAGAGGGGTAATGCTTGCTGTATCTTGGGCATGCGCCCCAGCTTCGCATTATAATCAGCGACGAACACGTAGCAATATGTACTAGAAATGTGTGTCTAACCTCATGCACTGGATATGCCATCTTTATACCAGCAATGTATCTCTTAAAATTTTTATACCATATTATGTAATAAAATATATCAATTGGTGAAATATATATATATATATATATATATATATATATATATATATATATATATATATATATATATATATATATATATATATATATATATATATTATCATGACCACGAACGAGTGGTGTTTAATTAATAACACTGAGACTAGCCATGGACTCGAACCCATGTCGTTTTGGCCCACCTCATGGTGAGCGAACGTCACATGACGCTCTAACCCACAGGACCTCCAAATTCTACAAGAATCAATCACCCAGCAGAGCTAGGTGTTTTACCTTGATCCGAGGACATACGGTGGTGTGGGTGAATCTGAGCTAATTTCATTCTACTCCCCGTTTGGTATATTATTCTCCACAAGCAGTATATATATTATGTTGACCACGAACGAGTGGTAATTAAGCAATAACACTGTGACTAACCATGGACTCGAGCTCATGTCGTTTTGGCCCGTCTTATGGTGAGCGAAAATCACATGACGCTCTACGCTCTAACCTTGCAGACTCCTCCAGTAAACCAGCTCCTCCCAAACAGCACAAACAGTCCCACTGGGACAAACTGATCCTAGAAAAAATCGCAAACACAATGCTCACCAACGCTTCAGGAAAGGACAAAGATCGTCTCCCAGCGCTGAAGGCACCACATTCAGATTTCTTTTTAGCCCGAGCAAGTGATTACCTAGATGGGAATTTCCCAACCTCCTCCTATCTTGCACCTACTGAGCCCACTGAAGTCACCATGATAATCAAGTCACTTAAAAATAAATCAGGGAATCTGTCTCAAGTCCCACCAGTATTATACAAGCGAGCCGCCCATGTCCTTTCACATGCTATTTCATTATTTTTAACAAATCACAAGGAACTAGCACTTCATCGACTCTACTCAAAACACCAAGGGCTACACCAATACACAAAGGCGGTGACCCCACAGACGTAAACAACTGTAGACCAATATCAAACTTACACGTTGATATCCAAAATCTTCAAGAAACTTGTGCACAAGAGATTATACTCGTTTATAACACGAAGCATTCTCAACCCCTGCCAATTTGACTTCAGAAAAAATTAAAGCACAAACGATGCAATTGTAAAAATGATATTATTATTATAATAAAAAAGAAGCGCTAAACCACAAGGGTCATACAGCTGTAAAAATGATAGACCTGCTTTATACAGCACTGGAAAAAAAGGAATATCCATTAGGACTTTTTATTGACTTAAGGAAAGCTTTCGACACAGTAAACCACGACATCCTACTCCACAAACTTGACCATTATGGTATAAGAGGTCATGCACTTACATATTTCGAATCCTACCTTACTAATAGGTACCAGTATGTCACAATTAAAGACACAACCTCCTCGACACGACCACTTGATACTGGAGTACCACAGGGAAGTGTCCTTGGTCCCCTGCTCTTTCTCTTATACATCAATGATCTTCCCAATGTATTACAACACCTGAAACCATTTCTCTTTGCTGACGACACGACTTATGTCATCTCCGACACAAATGTTGCCTCACTCAACACCATTGTTAACGACGAATTACTAAAAATATCTACATGGATAACTGCCAATAAACTTACACTCAACAATGATAAAACCTTCTATATTATGTTTGGTAACAGAGCAGGTGATGCACAATTAAACATTAAGATCGACAACACTCTTATTGCTAAACATAATGAGGGCAAATTCCTGGGCCTACACCTCGACAGCAACCATAAATTCAGCACTCATATCCAACACATACCAAAAAGAGTGTCCAAAACTGTTGGGATCCTCTCTAAGATACATAACTACGTACCACAATCAGCCCTACTCACACTATACTATTCATTCATCTATCCCTACCTCACATATGCCATTTGTGCTTTGGGATCAACAGCAATCACCCACCTAAAGCCAATAACCCAACAAAAAGCCGCAGTAAGAATTATCACGCAATCCAATGCTAGGCAACACCCCCTCCCCCCACTCTTCAAAGATCTAAACTTACTCACTGTTCAGAACATCCACACTTACTACTCTGCAATCTACGTCTACAGAACCATAAATTCCAATATAAACCCTGAACTAAAACACTTTCTTGATAGTTGTGACAGGACCCATAGACATAATACCAGACACAAACATCTCTTTGACATTCCCCGTGTCTGGCTAAATCTGTACAAAAATTTAATGTACATAAAAGGGCCTAAAATCTGGAACTCCCTGCCTGAAAACTCTAGAACTGCAGACACAACCACTATTTTCAAAAGCACCGTTAAAAAACATCTTATCTTCCTTACACACCCCACCGGTAGCTAACCACATGAAAACTACTTTATCTTGCACATATCCAAAGCAAAATACACTTATTGATATATGTGACTTCCCTTAGTTTACACATGACTGTATACATAAAATTCTGAATACAGCTATTGTTTCGTACTTCTTAAGCTAGTCATAAGTTTGCCTAAGACACTCCAATATAGAAGCTGTATCATGCCAAAACGAGACCATTTCCATTAATAGATAAACTAATTGTTAAGTTCTTAAAATATTTTAAACTACCTCAATTTTGTAAATCTAGTTAATCACTACAATTACCTAACCTTAATACCAGTATAATCCATATCCTGTGTCAATATAGAGTAAGAACTAGTATTAGTCTATTAGTCTGCCCGAAATGCCTAGGCATACTAGTGGCCTTCTTGTAATAAGTATTTTATAATATGTAATAATACCATAAAATATGTAAACCCCACATTGTAATATTAACAGAAATAAAGAACTTTAGTTTTAATTTAATTTAATTTTAATTTTAGCTGTTCCCAATTCCTCTCTGGGCACTCGACTCGACCCGGCCATTAAGATTGGTGTTGCTCTTCGCCTAGTCGCCCCCATATTCACCGAACATAGATGTATTTGCGGCAAGGCGATGGCTGATCAATTCGGACTTCATGGTCTCGTGAGTCACATATCAGAAGAGAAGTATGCGAGACATGAGGTGTACGACTTCATAAGGAGAAGCCTCGCCACACCCTATTATTTATATATATATATTATATATATATATATATATATATATATATATATATATATATATATATATATATATATATATATATATATATATATATATATATATATATATATATATATATATATATATATATATATATATATATATATATATATATATATATATATGTAATGTAGTGCCGAATAAGTAAAACAGGTGAATTAGCAAGAATTCATTTAAAATTAAGTCAATTCTAAATTTTTATCATATACATTTATAGATACATTTTTTATTTTATGTTAACAAATATTAAGGATATTGTACAAAAAGAACCTTAGCAAACTTATCTAACCTTATTATAACAAGCGCAATTTAGTTTAGCATAATCCAACTAAATATATTTTATACTTTTACAATAATTTAATAATAATAAACAAACACAATGAAATATATTATTTTCGTAAGGTTCAGAATGATTTTTGCGAAATTTTGCATAAAATAGCGAACTTCCAGGGGCTTTCGTGATTCCTCACATTGTCAAGGACCTCAAAAAAATAAAACAGCAGGCTTATACGGCTGTGATATAACGTTACATATGACCTTACACCCGAACCAGTATGATGCACGGGTGGGAATGTCAGAATGTGTCGAGTGTAATTTGTGAAGGACCTGTCATGCATAGCTTAAATTATTCATAAATCCTATTAATTAATAATGATTTAAATTAACATGACTCTGAACTAATATTCATATTATAATCAATATTATTTTCTTGCGAAACATGATTCAATTACATTTTTCTTAACCATAGACCTACTTGACAGAACTTTCTCGGACTTATGAAAATCAATTGGTTGGTTAAAATCTCCCATATTAATAAATGGTGTAGTAGACTCTTGCCCAGTTCTAATGTTATACTTATGTTGTTGTAATCTTAGAACAAGTCATTTTCCACTTTGGCATCAATAAACTGTTTTACATGTTCTTACAGGAAATTTTGTAGACACGGCCATCAACATTTTTTAAGAAATTTTAAATCAGGTTTTTTTTTACCGTATCATCATTTATAAACAATTTTTTTAAAATTTGCACACACACACAGCTCAAGCACTAAGAGACAAGCATCCGACAAGGGACACCATAGCCATCAACAGCAACCCTGAAGGAGACCCCATCACTGAACAATTAATTTTGCCAGAATCAGATGTCTATAAGGCGATAGTGTCATTTCCAGCAGGATCTGCAGGAGGTTACACTGGAATTCGACCACAACACCTCAAAGAGATGGTAAATCCAGTACTCGGTGCATCTGCATTAATTCTCCTCGCCGAATTAACAACTTTTGTCAACAAATGCCTGGCTGGGCGAATCCCAGAAGAAATTAAACCTTTCTTTTTTGTAGCCTCATTATGCGCTTTGAAGAAGGAGGATGGGGGAATCAGACCCATTGCTGTTGGTAACACCCTTCGCCGTCTAGTTGCCAAAGCAGCAGTAAGAAACATTCGCCTAGAAGCTGCCAGTTTACTCCAGCCACACCAACTGGGTTTTTGGGGTCTCTCAAGGCAGTGAAGCCGCAGCTCATGCGGCAAGGGCCTACATCAGGGACCTACCAGAAGACAAGACCGTAGTCAAACTTGACTTTAGAAATGCCTTTAATATGGTGAAGAGAGATGTGGTCTTGCCAGCCGTTCGGGATCGGTTCCCCAATCTCTTTCCCTTCATTTCAGCTGGCTACAGCAAACCCTCGACTCTTTTGTTTTGGGAACATGAAATTCCCTCATCTGAGGGTGTTCAGCAGTGTGATCCACTCGCTCCACTTCTCTTCTGTTTCGCAGTAAGAGAACTAACTTCCAGCCTACGAAACGAGCTCAACATCTGGTACATGGATGATGGCACTCTGGCGGGTACCGGGGAGTCCCTGTTAGAGGACCTACAACGGGTGAAGACTCGTCCTCAATCTCTCAAAGTGTGAAATCATCACAACAAACCAGGAAATAATCAATGCGGTGCGAACAATCCTCCCAGAAGTTACTACTACCACTCCATCCAACAGTACCCTCCGGGGAGCACCGCTGGGTCACCAGGCCATCGACACTGTCCTCAAGGACAAAGTGAATGACCTGAAAAGAATGGAGGAGAGAATAAGTGATCTTGATGCCCATGATGCCCTGTATCTCCTCACAAGGTGTCTTACTATGCCAAGACTCACTTACTTCTTGAGGAGCGCACCCTCTTTTGACAACCCAACACTTGACGAGTATGACACACACCTGAGATCAACCTTTAAGAAGGCACTGAATATGTCACTAGAGGATCGGCAATGGAAGCAGGCAGCCCTCCCAGTGCGACTGGGAGGTATAGGGAAGCGCAAAGCAACGCAGGTAGCTTTACCTGCATTTCTGTCATCGTGTTTGACCTCCTGTGGATTTGTCAAGAAGATTGTCCCTGAACGTTTGAGAGGTGTGGTGGGAGCTCAAGACCCCAGGTTCATTGAAGCAGCCGTGCGGTGGGACATCAAGGCAGACACCTCCAGTAGACCAGCTCCTCCCAAAGAGTACAAACAGTCCCACTGGGACAAACCTATCATGGAAAAAATTGCCAACACAATGCTCACCAACGCTTCAGGAAAGGACAAAGCTCGTCTCCTAGCGGTGAAGGCACCACACTCAGATTTCCTTCTAGCTGTTCCCAATTCCTCTCTGGGGACTCTACTCGACCCACAGGCCATTCGGATTGGTGTTGCACTTCGCCTAGCCGCCCCCATACTCACCGAAAAAAAGGGTATTTGCGGCAGGGCGACGGCTGATCAATTCGGACTTCATGGTCTCGTGTGTCACACATCAGAAGGGAAGTATGCTAGACATGAGGAGGTCAATGACATCATAAAGAGAAGCCTCGCCACAGCCCGTTGCCTAGCTCAACGGGAACCCCAAGTGCAGAGATCTGATGGAAGTCAAAAGCGTCCTGATGGAGCCACTATGCTACCCTAGAAGGATGGTAACCAGATTGATTGGGACTACACCTGTGCTGCCACAATGGAAGACACTTACTTTCTATACTCCGTAGCCAAAGGGGGTGGAGCTGCCAGCCACAGGAAGACCCAGAAGACTCGCAAATATGAAGGCCTTCCCCCTTGCTATAACGTCATCCCAATAGGGTCGGAGACCCTTGGAGCATGGGGCAAGTGTGCTCTAAAGTTTCTCAAAGAGCTGGGTGAAAAACTCATCATAGAAACCAAGGACCACAGGGCGACCAGCTTCCTCTTTCAGAGACTCAGTGTTGCGATCCAGAGGGGAAATGCCTGCAGCATTCTGCGCACGCGACCCACTGCCGGAGAGCTGGACGAAGTATTTGACATGTAGCTCTGAGTTCTTATCTATGTTGTTTTACTCCCTATTGTATTCTTGTCAATGTATTTTGTCAATGTATTTTGTCGTGAAATAAAGTTTATACACAATTAAAAGATGGGGTGGTAGGGGAAGTGGAATATTCAAATGGCTTCAGAAAGAAATCTAAATATTCTTCCTTGAAGCCTTTTTATCCATTTCTCCGAGGCTATGGGTCCCACAATGTACACCAGAGGTGGACCCCATCCCATATATATATATATATATATATATATATATATATATATATATATATATATATATATAATATATATATATATATAAGATGAGAGAGAGAGAGAGAGAGAGAGAGAGAGAGAGAGAGAGAGAGAGAGAGAGAGAGATATATATATATATATATATATATATATATATATCAGTCAGCAGGACTCGATACTGTTACTGGGGACGGTCAAGATTCCCAGGCAGCGCTCTTATCCACGCCACGAATGCCACATAAGCTGGGCAGCCTGGATTACAAGCCATGTTTCCTTCCCAGCCCGGGCACGTCAGTGAGCCTCAAGCATGGATTCAAGCTATTTCAATCCCCTCCTGTATGTTCTGACCTCTCAATAACAACACTGCATTAGCCAAGGACTTGAACCCATGTTGTACTGGCCCGCCTCATGGTGAGCCAGAACCACATGACGCCTTTCTCCACAGGACCACCCAATCCTACAAAGATGGCGCAGCCAGCAGAGCTAGCTGCTTAACCACCATCCGAGGACATAAGGTGTTGTGGGAGCTTCTAGGCTAATTTTCATTCTCATCCCTGTAACCACGAACGAGTGGTATTGATCAATAAGAACACTGCACTGCACTAGCAGTAAAAACTTCTAGCAGTCTACTGACCTCGTTACTTCTCCATAGATATGTTGACCTGATCATTCAACATATCTATGGAGACTGAACATTGTGATGGATAATGAATCAGCTACTTCATATCTGTCTTCAAGCTCATTTGCTCATTTGACAATGTTTCCTAAAGTTCTGTTTGTAACGCATGTTAACTAATTCAACAACGCCGTCATGCTCCTGAAGGCCTATATGAGAGGGAATCTGCAAAAACTTAACTATAATTCCTTAATAATTTACGCATATATCTGTCTAGCTTCATACTCAAGAATGTTTCCACAAGCTTCATAGCAACAAGTATGGCAGACTTACATGCACAGGGGTCCTAACCAACGGAATGCAGGGTTCCGATGGTGCCTTCACCAAATTGTATTTTAAGAACAAAACCATGAACTGGGATCAAATAAATCATGTTCTTAAGAAACATGCTGGAAATATGTCTCATAAAACATGGGTCCAAACCAGTGTCTTGAGAGGATCAACTGTTTGGCAGTTGATATATGCTGAAAACAAATTATCGTAAGGAAAAAGAAGTGAAGAAGTAAACTGGAAAGAGAGATGCTCCCTCTACCATCGAAGGCGAAGAATCACTAAGCTTCTCAAGACGGTTAGGCTAACTGTAATGCGAAAGAAAACACTGAATAGGAAAGTAGATAAAATTGAACTTAAGTTAAATGAATCAGACAGGATCCAGGAGAGGCAGGTGTTAAAGCCAATTAATGAAACTGAAAGAAGCTGAAAATATTTCTCTTCATATGCCAAAAACTAGGTGAAATCCATTCATTATCGGGCCCTTGCTCAGACAAGATGAAACTTATATGGACGACAGCAAAGAAAAGTGGGATAATGGAGTCTCATTATGTCAGTGTTTAGTGAGGCATTAACCAGACTAAAGATCGATAATCTGAATTATTTTTTTCATTAACGAAACTGAAAAGTTTGTCTGCTTTTGACAAATTTCAGACATAACCCTAACTTTAATGAACTATAAAAAAAATTAACATGCCCAAGTACTCTACCCGAGGTCCAGATTCGCGGAATTCCACGTCCATCAAGAACCGCAAGAAACCCATATTGGAGAGAGAGCAACGGATTTAGACCCACTCCACAAAAATGGTAGCAAAGAATAGAAACATGGATATAACTTCCCACATTATAAAAATCTTTGAAAGTATTCTAAGAGGCAAGATCAGCAACAACTTGGATTCCCAACAATTGCACAACCCAGGGAAACAAGGGTTTGGAACAGGTCGCTCCTGCCTCTTTCAACTACTAGTCCACTATTGACATGGTCTTGGATGCACCTGAGGACAAACAGAACGCAGATGTAGTATACATAAAATTTGCAAAAGCCTTCGACAAATGCGTTGATGGTATAATATCTCACAAAATACGTGTTGAATGAGTATCTGGAAAAGAGGGCACATGGGTCTTTAACTTACTAACAAATAAATGACAGTGTAATGGTAAACAGAGTCCGAGGCTGCAACAGTTAGTACTCGCCCCCATCCTCATCCTTATCCTTATAGCAGACAGAGGCAGTTGTAAACGATTACATAGTGTCTTCCTTTGCAAACAATACTAGAATCTGCATGAGTGTCATCCATTGAGGACATGGTAAATCTCTAAGAGGAAATAAGCAAAGTTTTATAATGGGACACGGGAAGACAATATGATGTTCAATGAGAACATTTTTCAGTTTCTCAGTCATGGAAAACTTGAGGAAATAATAGCTAGAACGGAGTATAAAACAAAACCTAACCACACGATGAACAGAAAAACTAATGTGAAGAACATGGGATTGATAATGTTAGAGGATCTCACATTCAAGGATCACGACAGTGTCATCACATCTGCAAAGAAAATGATAGGATGGATAATGAGAACCTTATAAAGAAAGGATACATTGCTAGTAATGATCCTCTTTATATCACTTGTTCTTTATAGGCTGGAATACTGATGTACTGATCTTAAGTATATACAAAGAACCTTCTCTTCGGGGGTGCTGTGAGAAAACACAGTAATTGGCCAGGAGCCCAAGACAGTTCAATAGCCTCTTATCATACATAAGGAAGATTACTAATGAACTTTTAGATGTGTTCAAGAGGGAACTAAATACATTCCTAGAGTCGGGGCATTTGTTCCAACCACGTTATTTTGAGTTTTTTAGTCCATATTATTCGTGAATTTTCTCTTTTTTTCCCGATTTCACTTAAATTTGCACTAAATATCCCTAGTTATTTAGTCTTTTGAAATAATTATGTATATGTACCGAATGTGTTAATAACTTGGACATGAAAAACGTTGTGTCAAGTGTTATGCTATACAGCTCACATGTGGTCCCATCAGTTAGGTCGAGGGGAATAAATGGGACTGGGATTGCTTCATGAAGCATGATCAAAAATTCCTTTACCGGCAATTTTCATGTCGTAGATGAATGGTTCAGAGAACCGACGAGTTGGTAAATTACACACATATGCAACACTTGGGTATCTTTATTGAGGAAACGTTTCGTCACACAGTGGCTTCATCAGTCCATACAAAGGAGAATCGTGAAGAACAGGAGGAGAATGAGGTGGTCAGTCCCTCAACCTTAAGTCGATGTTGTCAGTCCATCAATCTTGAACAGAATACAGCATAAGTGCAGAGGGGTAGCTTATATACTGTAGGCAGGAGAGGTGCAGCAGTCGTAGGAGGTGTCACATTTGACTGTCTGACACAGCAACATCTTGGTATCTTAATTCATTGAATTCTTCGCTTGCCTATCCCTTGGGCACGACCTACTTCCACATACATTCGCTGCCCAGCCTTTGCGGAGTGCGGGTGTTCTTCTTTCTGGTCCCTAGCGGTGGAGTTGAGAACTGGTAGTTTTCATCAACATGGTGGAGTGCTACAGACGACGTGTCAATACTGTCTGTATTGAAGTGTTGCAGGGCGCGATTTACCCAAGCAACGCAGTGGTTCCCCATTTTTTGGACAGGGATACAGGGGGGAAAGGGGGGAAGGGAAAGGGGTGGACCAGGGTGAGTGAACGCAGGGTGGGGAGTGGAGCGCAGGAGTGAGTGAAGCAGGGGTAGTGGCCGGGGGGGAGTGGACCAGATTGAGTGAACGCAGGGGTGAGTGAACGCAGGGTGAGTGGGCGCGGGGGGAGTGAACGCAAGGGGGAGTGGAGCGCAAGGGTGAGTGAAACGCAGGAGTGAAAGGGGTGAAAAGCAGGGTGAGTGAACGCAGAGTGAGTGAACACATGGTGAGTGAACACAGAGTGAGTGAACGCAGGGTGAGTGAACACAGGGTGAGTGAACGCAAAGGGGGAGTGGACTCAGGGGAGGTGGACGCAGGTGAGTGAACCAGGATGTGAGTGGGCCCCCAGGAGTGAGTAGCATGGGTGAGTGAACCTGGGATGAGTGGACCAGGGTGAGTAACAAGGGTGAGTGGCCAGGGTGAGTGACGCAGGGTGGTGGACACAGGGTGAGTGGACGCAGGGTGAGTGAGCAAAGGGTGAGTGGACCGGGAGTGAGTGAACACCCGGGTGAGTGGACATGAGGGTAAGGGGGACGCAGGGTGAGTGAACGCAGGGTGAGTGGACGCAGGGTGAGTGGACGCAGGGTGAGTGGACGCAGGGTGAGTGGACGCAGGGTGAGTGAACGCAGGGTGAGTGGACGCAGGGTGAGGGGAACCTGGGTGAGGGGGACCAGGGTAAGTGGACACAGGGTAGTGACGCAGGTTTGGGGGAAAAATGGGGTGAAGTGGACAAGGGTGGGTAGACAAGGGGGAGTGAGCATAGGGTGAAAATGGGCGCAGTGAAGTGAACAAAGGGGGGTGGGCGCAGGGTGGTGAAACAGGGTGAAATGGACTCAGGGTGAGGTGGACACAGGGTAGTGAACCTGCAGGGTAGTGGACCTGGGTGAGTGGGCGCAGGGTAGTGAACCGGGGGGGAGTGGGCCTGGGGTGAGTGAACGCAGGGTGAGTGGACCGCAGGGTGAGTGAACGCAGGGTGAGTGGGCCTTGGGGGTGGCACAGGGTGGGGTGGCTGCCAGGGTGGTGGGCGCAGGGTGAGTGGCGCAGGGTGAGTGGAGCCGAGGAAGTGGGCCTGGGTGGTGAACCAGGGTGAGTGACTGAAGTGAAAGTGGACCCGGGGGTAGTGGACAGAGGTAGTGGGCACAAGTGATGGGTACAGAGGTGAGTGGACCGGGTGAAAATGGAACACAGGGTGAAGTGGGCGCAGGAATGAAGATGGACCTGGGAGTGAGTGAACCGGGGTGAGTGGAAACCCGGGGAGAAAATGGACTAAATGAGTGGAGCATGGGTGAGTGAACACTGGGGTGAGGAGCGCCTAAGGATGACAAAATGAGTGGACCCCAAAGGGGGAGTGAACCAGGGTGAGGTGGACACAGGGTAAGTGGACCTGGGGTGAGTGGACCCAAAGGGGGGAGTGAACCGGAGTGGAGTGGACGCAGGGTAAGTGGACACAGGGTGATGAAACAAAGTGGGCAAGGGAGCTCTTGACAGGAGGAAGCTCTTGACATCAGAAGGGGGAATGGCTTGGCAGCATGGGGAGGGGAAAGACTCTTGACAGCAGGGGGGGTTGACTTAACAAAGGGGGAGGAAGAATGACCCCAGCAGGGAGAGGAGGAGGGTGGCTCTAGGCAGCAGGAGGGGAAAGACTCTAGGCAGCAGGGGGGGAATGACTTAGGGAGCAGGGGAGGGAAACTCAGAACAGAGGAGGAGGAAACTCTGCAGCAGGGGGAAGAAACTCTAAGGGAAAGAGGGGTAGTAAACTCTAAACCCAGGGGAAAAAGGCCCCTAAACACGGGAAGGGAAGAAATTTTAGCAACAGGAAGAATGACTCTAGTGTGGAGAATGACTCCCCAAGCAGCAAGGAGGAGAATGACTCTAGGCAGCAGGGAGAATGACTCAGGCAGCAGGAGGAGAATGACTCTAGGCAGCAGGGGGCGGAGGGAAATGACTCTAGGCAGCAGGGGGGGGGGAATGACTCGGCTGCAGGAGGGAACTACTCTAGGCACAGGGGATGAATGACTCTGGAGCAGAGGAGGGGTTTCCTAGGCAGCAGGAGAATGACTCTAAACAGCAGAGGAGGAATGACTCTAGGCAGCAAGAGGTGGAATGTTTTAGCAAGAAGGAAAGGAGGAATGACTCAGCATAGGGAGGAGGGGTTTCTCTAGTAAGCAGGGAGAGGAGGGAATGACTCTAGGCAGCAGGGGAGAGGGGAAGACTCTAGGCAGCGGGGAGGAAATACTCTGAACAGCAGGGAAGGGAGCTCAGGGAGCAGGAGGGATGGGGAAAGACTCTAGGCAGCATGGGGAGGGAAGCTCTAGGCAGCAAGGAGAACACTCTAATCAACGAGGGAGGGGAGGAATGACTATGGGTAAGGGGAGAATGAAATCTAAGGGAGCAGGGGGGTGAATGACTCTGGCGCAGTGGGAGGGGAAACTCTAGGGACAGAGGGGAAGAATCTCCCTTTGCAGAGAGGAAACTCTAGCATCAGAGGAATGACTCTAGGCAGCAGATGAAGGGGGGGCTCTAGGCAGCAGGGAGGGGAACTACTCTAGGCAGCAGGGGATGGGGAATGACTCCCAGGCAAAACAGAAGGGGGGAAGCCCCAGGCAGCGGGGAGAGGGGGCACAACCAGAGGAAGAGTAAACTCTAGGCAGCAGAGGGAAGGGAATGACTTTGACAGGGGAGGAGGAATGACTCTAGGCAGCAGGAGGAGGAGGGAGGAATTACTCTAGTCAGCAGGGGGGAGGGAGGGGGAATGACTCTAGGCAGAAGGGGGGTGGGGAGAAGGACTCTAGGCAACAGAAGGAGGGAATGAGTCCATACATCAGAGGAACGACTCTAGGCAACAGGAGGGGGATGGGAAGACTCTAGGAAGCATGGGAAGGGGGAAAGACTCAAAGCCCGCAGAGGAAGGACTCTAGGCAAGCAGGGAGGAGGGGGACTCTAGGTAGCCAGGGAAGAGGGTGACCTTTGGCAGCAGGGGGGGGGTTTAATGACTCTAGGCAGCAGGGGAAGGGAAAAACTCTAGCAGCAGGGGGGAGGGTGACTCTAGCAGCAGGGGGAGAATGACTCCCAGGCAGCAGGGGAGAAAGACTCTATGCAGCAGGGAGAGGGGTGACTCCAAAACAGCAGGGGAGGAGAATGACTCTAGGCATCAGGGGAGAGGAGGGGAATGACTCTAGGCAGCAGGGGAGGGGAATGACTCTAGGCAGCAGGGGAGAGGGAACGACTCTAGGCAGCAGGGGAGGATGTGAATGACTCTAGGCAGCAGGGGAGGAATGACTCAAGGCAGCAGGGAGGGATGACTCTGGCACGGGGGAAGGAATGACTCTAGCACAGGGAGGGAATGACTCTAGGCAGCAAGGCAGGAATGACTGTAGGCAGAAAGGGAGGAGAATGACTCTTGGCAGCAGGTGGAGGATAGAATGACTCTAGGCAGCAGGGGAGGGAATGAATCTGAGGCAGAAGTGGAAGGGAACGACTCTAGGCAGCAGAGGGAGGAATGACTCTAGGCAGACGGTGAGGGGAATGACTCTAGGCAGCAGAGAGTGGAATGACTCAAGGCAGCAGGGGGAGGGGAGAGGAATGACAGGCAACAGGGAGAGGGGAGGGGAAAGACTCTAGGCAGAGGGAAAGATTCTAGGCAGCAGGGGAGGAATGACTCTGCAGCAGTGAGGGGAATGACTCTAGGAATTAGGTGAGGGGGAAAGACTCTAGGCAGCAGGGGGAGGGGAAAGACTTTGTAGGCAGCGGAGAATGACTCCCAACAGAGAGGAATAACTCTGGCAACAGGGGAGGGAGGGAATGACTCTAGGGGAGCAGGGGGGGGGAATGACTGTAGGCAGCAGGGGGGAAGGGAATGACTCTAACAGCAGGGAGAGGGAATAACTCTAGGCAGCAGGGGAGGGGAAGGAATGACTTTAGGCAGCAGGGGAGGGGAGGGAATGACTCTGGAAGGCAGAGAGGGGAAAAGACTCTAGGCAGCAGGGAGAGGGAATGACTCTAGGCAGCAGAGGGAGGGAGAAACTCTGGGGAGCAGAGGAGGGGAATGACTTTAGGCAAAGGGGAAGGGAAGACAACTCTAGGCAGCAGGAGAGGGGAGGGAATTACTCTAGTCAGCAGGAGAGTGGGGGAATGACTCTAGGCAGCAGGGGGGTGGGGGAATGACTTTCGGCAGCAGGAATGAGTCCATACAGCAGGGGGAGGGAACGACTCTAGGCAGCAGGGGAGGGAATGACTCTAACAGTAGGGGAGGGAATGACTCTAGGCAGCAGGGGAGAATAACTCTAGGCAACAGGGAGGGAAGGAGAATGACTCTAGGCAGCAGGGAGAGGGGAGGAGGAATGACTCTAGGCAGCAGGGGAGGGGAATGACTCTAGGCAGCAGGGGGGGAATGACTCTAGGGAAACACAGCAGGGAGGAATGACTCTAGGCAGCAGGGGAGGGGAATGACTCTAGGCAGAGGGGGAGGGAATGACTCTAGGCAGCAGGGGGAGGGAATGACTCTAGGCAGCAGGGGAGGGAATGACTCTAGGCAGCAGGAGGAGAAGACTCTAGGCAGCAGGGAGGGGAATGACTCTAGGTAGCAGGGGAGGGAATGACTCTAGGCAGCAGGGGAGGGAATGACTCTAGGCAGCCGGGGAGGGAATGACTCCAGCAGCAGGGGAGGGAATGACTCTAGGCAGCAGGGGAGGGGAGGGAATGACTCTAGGCAGCAGAGGAAGGGAATGACTCTAGGCAGCAGAGGGAGGGAATGACTCTAGGCAGCAGGGGAGGGAATGACTTAGGCAAGGCAGGAGGAGGGAATGACTCTAGAGCAGCAGGAGGAGGGGGAATACTCTAGTCAGCAGGGGGAGAATGGAATGACTCTAGGCAGCAGGGGGATGGAGGGGAAGGACTCTAGGCAGCAGAAGGAGGGGAATGAGTCTACAGCAGGGAGGGAACGACTCTAGGAAGCAGGGGAGGGGATGAAAGACTCTAGGAAGCATGGGGAGGGAATGACTCTGGCAGCAGAGGAGGGGGAAAGACTCTAGGCAGCAGGAGGAGGGAATGACTCTAGGCAGCCGGGAGGGGAATGACTCTAGCAGCAGGGGAGTTGAATGACTCTAGGGAGCAGTGGGAGGGGGAAAGACTCTAGCACAGGGAAGGGAATAACTCTAGCAGCAGGGAGGGGAATGACTCTAGGCAGCAGGGGAGGGATGACTCTATGCAGCAGGGAGGGGAATGACTCTAAGCAGCAGGGGAGAGAATGACTCTAGGCAGCAGGGAGAGGAGGGAATGACTCTAGGGGAGCAGGGGAGGGGAATGACTCTAGGCAGCAGGGAGGGAACGACTCTAGGCAGCAGGGGGGGAGGGATGTGAATGACTCTAGACAGCAGGGGGGGGAATGACTCCAGGCAGCAAGGGAGGGAATGACTCTAGGCAGCGGAGGGAAGGAATGACTCTGCAGCAGGGGAGGGGAATGACTCTAGGCAGCAGAGGGAGGGAATGACTGTAGGCAGAAGGGGAGGAGAATGACTCTTGAGCAGGAGGGAGGATGGGAATGACTCTAGCAGCAGGGGGGGAATGACTCTAGGCAGCAGAGGAAGGAACGACTCTAGGCAGCAGGGGGGAATGACTCTAAGCAGACGGTGAGAGAATGACCCTAGGCAGCAGGGGAGTGGAATGACTCAAGGCAGCAGGGGGAGGGAGAGGAATGACTAGGCAGCAGGGAGAGGGAGAGGGGAATGACTTAGCAGCAAGGGAGGGAAATGATTCTAGGCAGCAGGGGAGAGGAAACTCTAGGCAGCAGGAGGGGAATGACTCAGGAATTAGGTGAGAATGACTCTGAGCAGCAGGGAGGAATGTCTAGCAGCAAGGAGAATGACTCTGAGGCAGCAGAGGGAGGAATGACTTTAGGCAGGGGGAAGGAGGGAAGACTCTAGGCAGCAGGAGGAGGGAGGAATCCTAGTCACAGGGGAGAGGGAGAATGACTCTAGGCAGCAGGAGATGGGGAGGAATGACTCTAGGCAGAGAGGGGAATGTGTCCACAGCGGGGGGGGAACGACTCTAGGCGGCAGGGAGGGGATGGGAATGACTCTAGGGAAGCATGGAAAGGGGAATGACTCTAGGCAGCAGGAGGGAACGACTCTAGCAGCAGGGAACGACTCTAGGCAGCAGGGGAGGGAACGACTCCAGGCAGCAGGGAGGGAACGACTCTAGGCAGCAGGGAGGGATGTGAATGACTCTGCGGCAGGGGGAGGGGGAGAGGAATGACTAGCAGCAGGGAGAGGGGAGGGAATGACTCTAGGCAGCAGGGAGGGAAGTATTCTAGGCAACATGGGGAGGAATGACTCCTGGCAGCAGGGAGGGAATGACTCAGGGATGGTGAGGGGAATGACTCTAGGCAGCAGGGGAGGGAATGACTGTAGGCGCAGGGGGAAGGCAAACTCTAACAGTAGGGGAGAGGGAATGACTCTAGGCAGCAGAGGGAGGGAATAACTCTAGGCAACAGGGGAGGGAAGGGAGTGACTCTAGCAGCAGGGGAGGGGGAGGGAATGACTCTAGGCAGCAGGGGGAGGGGAATGACTCTAGGCAGCAGGGGAGGGGAATGACTCTAGGCACAGGAGGGAAATGACTCTAGGCAGCAGGGGAGGAATGACTCTAGGCAGCAGGGGAGGGAATGACTCTAGGCAGCAGGGGGAGGGGGAATGACTCTAGGCAGCAGGGGGAGGGAATGACTCTAGGCAGCAGGGAGAGGGAATGACTCTAGGCAGCAGGGGAGGGGAAGACTCTAGCAGCAGGAGAATGACTCTAGGCAGCAGGGGAGGGAATGACTCTAGGCAGCAGGGGAGGGGAATGACTCTAGGCAGCAGGGAGGGGAATGACTCTAGGCAGCAGGGGAGGGAATGACTCTAGGCAGCAGGGGGGGGAATGACTCTAGGCAGCAGGGGAGGGAATGACTCTAGGCAGCAGGGGAGGGAATGACTCTAGGCAGCAGGGGAGGGGAATGACTCTAGGCAGCAGGGGAGGGGAATGACTCTAGGCAGCAGGGGAGGGAATGACTCTAGGCAGCAGGGGGAGGGAATGACTCTAGGCAGCAGGGGGAGGGGAATGACTCTAGGCAGCAGGGGGAGGGGAATGACTCTAGGCAGCAGGGGAGGGGAACGACTCTAGGCAGCAGGGGGAGGGAATGACTCTAGGCAGCAGGGAGATGACTAGGCAGCAGGGGAGAATGACTCTAGGCAGCAGGGGGAGGGGAATGACTCTAGGCAGCAGGGGAGGGAATGACTCTAGGCAGCAGGGGGAGGGGAATGACTCTAGGCAGCAGGGGAGGGGAATGACTCTAGGCAGCAGGGGAGGGAATGACTCTAGGCAGCAGGGGAGGGAATGACTCTAGGCAGCAGGGGAGGGAATGACTCTAGGCAGCAGGGGAGGGGAATGACTCTAGGCAGCAGGGGAGGGAATGACTCTAGGCAGCAGGGGAGGGGAATGACTCTAGGCAGCAGGGGAGGGGAATGACTCTGCAGCCGGCAGCAGGGGGAGGGGAATGACTCTAGGCAGCAGGGGGAGGGGAATGACTCTAGGCAGCAGGGGGAGGGGAATGACTCACTGCCTGAAATACCTGTTACTAAGAGTTTCTTGTGAGTCTTTGTGTGTGTGTGTTTTTGTGTGTGCTCACCTAGTTGTGGTTGTAGGGGTCGATTTATAGCTCCTGGCCCCGCCTCTTCACTGGTCGCTACTAGGTCACTTCCTGCGCCATGAGCTTTATCATACCTCTTCTTAAAGCTATGAATGGAACCTGCCCCAACTACATCGCTTCCCAAACTATTCCACTTCCCGACCACTCTGTGACTGAAGAATTAGTTCCTAACATCCCTGTGATTCATCTGAGTCTTCAACTTCCATCTGTGTCCCCTTGTTGCTGTGTCCCATCTCTGGAACATTATGTCTCTGTCCACCTTGTCAATTCTTCTCAGCATTTTATATGTCGTTATCATGTCTCCCCTATCTCTCGTGTCCTCCAGTGTCGTCAGGTCGATTTCTCTTAACCTCTCCTCGTAGGACATACCCCTTAGCTCCGGGACTAGTCTTGTTGCAAACCTTTGCACTTTCTCTAGCTTCTTTACGTGCTTGGCTAGGTGTGGGTTCCAAACTGGTGCTGCATACTCCAATATAGTCATAACATAAACAGTGTACAGGGTCCTGAACGATTCCTTATTAAGATGTCGAAATGCTGTTCTTAGGTTTGCTAGGCGCCCATATGCTGCAGCAGTCATTTGTTTGATGTGCGCCTCAGGAGATGTGCCTGATGTTATATTCACCCCAAGATCTTTTTCCTTGATTGAGGTTTGTAGTCTCAGGCCCCTAGACTGTACACCGTCTGAGGTCTTCTTTGCCCTTTCCCACTATGACTTTGCACTGGTGGGGTTGAACTCCAGGAGCCAATTGCTGGACCAGGCTTGCAGCCTGTCCAAATCCCTTTGTAGTTCTGCCTGGTCCTCGTCCGATTGAATTCTTCTAATCAACTTCACATCATCCGCAAACAGGGACACTTCGGAGTCTATTCCTTCCGTCATGTCGTTCACAAATACCAGAAACAGCACCGGTCCTAGGACTGACCCCGTGGAACCCCACTCGTCATCGGCGCCCATCCCTGACACCTCGCCACGTACCATGACTCCTGCTGTCTTCCTGCAGGTATTCCCTATCCATTGGAGTGCCTTCCCTGCTCCCTGCCAGCTCCTCCAGCTTTTGCACTAATTTTGTGTGGAACTGTGTCAAACGCCTTCTTACAGTCCAAGAAATGCACCATCCCACCCTCTCTCTCTCTCTCTCTCTTGTCTTACTGCTGTCACCTGTCATAGAACTCCAGTAGGTTTGTGACACAGGATTTCCCGTCCCTGAAACCGTGTTGGCCGTCACTTGATGTGTGTGTGTGTGTGTGTGTGTGTGTGTGTGTGTGTTGTGTGTTTGTGTGTGTTGTTGTATGTGTGTAGTTGTGTGTGTGTGTGTGTGTGTGTGTTTTGTGTGTGTGTGTGTATGTGTTTGTGTGTGTGTGTGTGTTTGTGTGTGTGTGTGTGTGTGTCCAATAATTCTTCAATTTTTTTTTATAAATTTCTACTTGTTGCAGCATCTGCCACTTTCTGTTATAAATTACTGCACCGGTCAACCAGTCTGCAAATAAAAATTGTCTTTTTTCCTCAATTTCCAGCTATGTGGAACTTAACTTAACATATTTGATATACCTCACAGTAACTTAACATATTTGATATACCTCACAGTAACTTAACCTATTTTGATATACCTCACAGTAAGTTAACATATTTGATATACCTCACAGTAACTTAACAGATTTGATATACCTCCATGTAACTTAACAATTTGATATACCTCTACAGTAACTTAACAGATTTGATATACCTCACAGTAACTTAACAGATTTGATATACGTCACAGTAACTTAACATATTTGATATACCTCACAGTAACTTAACATATTTGATATACCTCACAGTAACTTAACAGATTTGATATACCTCACAGTAACTTAACAGATTTGATATACCTCACAGTAACTTAACCTATTTTGATATACCTCACAGTA
This sequence comes from Cherax destructor, assembly GCA_009830355.1. NCBI lineage: Eukaryota > Metazoa > Arthropoda > Malacostraca > Decapoda > Parastacidae > Cherax > Cherax destructor. The sequence continues at coordinate 65,462 of WNWK01008618.1, forward strand.
ACTTAACAGATTTGATATACCTCACAGTAACTTAACAGATTTGATATACCTCACAGTAACTTAACCTATTTTGATATACCTCACAGTAACTTAACAGATTTGATATACCTCAAAGTAACTTAACATATTTGATATACCTCACAGTAACTTAACAGATTTGATATACCTCACAGTAACTTAAAGATTTGATATACCTCACAGTACAAGAATTTGCAGACAAACTGAATTGTTTACCAGTTCTTCTTAAAAATGTTATCAACTTTTTCGAATAGCCTTTTCCATTATTTCTTACAAAAGGACTTGTTAACGAAATCGGCCTGTAGTTTAATGGGTTTTCCTTTTGCTTTTTACATATAGTATATTGATATAATGTTTGCCAGCTTCCATTTGTCTGCCAGTTTACTTGCTTGTTATAAAATCTTAAAAAAAATTCAATGTAAACTGCATTATTTTTATTCATTCTTATAAAAGCCAAGATGCTATTCCTTGTGTTTTTTCCTTGTCAACATCCACTAGCAATTTCTTTGTCTTTCTTTATGTCTGTCCCTCGTAGCATTCTGTTCGTTTCATTTCTTTTAAAAAACAAATGTTTAAAAGTATTATCTAGCCGTTCCTCTTTATGCACTTCTTTTCTCATCTCTTAAGACATGTTTAACAACCTACGATGTGTATGTGTGTGTATGAGTGAGATGAGGCTGAATCTGGTGGTCTGAGGTTACCTATGGTGGTCTGAGGTTACCTATGGTGGGCTGAGGATGGATTGTGGTGAGAGGATATTGGCTATAGTGAGCTGTGAGTCGTGTTCAGCTGCTGTAAGTTGATGTACTTAGGTTGACTGTGCTGAGCAGAGATTGGCTGTGTTGATCTAAGGTGAGGCTGGGTGTGCTAGGAACTCTATATACACTTGGTATTACTACGCGGAAGTGAGTACGTATTGTGATCACACTGTTGTTATAGTGGAACACCTGCCTCTCTGCATACCTGCCTATCTGTACACCTGCCTCCACGCATATCTGCTTACAGATACCTCTCTCCACGTATACCTGCATCCTTGAATAATCAGCGCCATTCTTCTCTGGTTGTCACCCATAACGCTGCAACCTGCGACTAAATCAGTCAGGGTTAGAAAGGGAGTCCGCGCATATATATACAAGCTTTTGCAACTATATACATGTGTGTGTATACACACGCAACAATATATATATATATGTAAACAAGTTTTCACACAAGGCTCCATCATGACCAACTCGGAGACCTAGTTCTTGTTCCTTCAATATCCCTCGTAAACACAACTTTCTGGTGGGTCTTTAAGCAATGCTCAGGGCAGCAGAAAACTTAAAAGAGCAACGCTTCTCACCTTCCCTTCTGCCTTGTAGGTGAACCAAGGCGTCGTTTTCTTCAGTGTCATCTACACTAATTAATGATGATAAATACATGTCCTTGGTGCCTCGGTCTGCTGTTGTTGGAACCTGTGTCCGTGATTCTTTCTGGGGAGTGATTGTTTGAGAGTAGGTCTTGTGGTTTTGTTTGTGGTTGTGTTCGTAAGCTTGTGTCTGGCCGAGTGTTCGTAATGTAGTTTGCAGTTGAAGGTTTGTAACCCGTGGCGTCATTGATTAGCTCAGCTCCTGACGTGGATAATGGTGTGGGTCGTGGCGGAAGGTCTTTGTATTCTTTATTCAGTATCTTAGGTCTGTGATCCGTAGGGTGGCAGGCGCCGTCAGTGTGCTACATGTCAAGTGCCCGCTGTCCGTGGCAAACGACCGGTGTCCGTGATGTGCCGCTGTGGTATGTGACGTCCGTCCGTTGGCCTCGAAGTTGGCCTGGTGGACCCAAGGTCAGGCCTGGCAGGGCAGAGGGACCGGGAGGGGAAGGCGATGAGCGGGAAGAACATCCAAGAGGAAGGGCGGAAACTCCGGAAATGCCGTACTACGGGAGGTGTCGGAGACGTGATATCCCTGCCGGTCACCGAGACCATGACACCTCACCTTCAGTCCCAGTGAACCCACACGTCCGGCTCCTTAACGAACCCTCCGCCGGGTCACACTCGCTAGTGAGGGCCGCGTCCTGAATACACCCGAAAGAGGGATGCGAGTTAGTTCCGTAATAGAGTAAGAGGGTTGTGCACCACCCTGTACTCATGTTGGCAGCGGCACCACTCATGGCACCAGTGCCAAGCTTGGGGGGGAGCAGCGGCTTCGTTCATCAACAAACGTGGCGTCATTTCCGTGTGTAAAGATTGGCGCCACACTCTCACATTTTCTTTCAGACCCTCGGCGGCTTAATATGCCAATTTAAATTCCCTGCTGGGCGCCAGTCTATATTCATACAATTTCTGGTTTGCACACTGCTGTTTCTTCACCAAAACTCGCTTATATCATGAATATTGACAAAATATTTGTGAAACATTTTGACACACTAGAGTAAATCTGAATCTCTTATTTCTTAGTAGCACGAGAGAGATTGTTTTTGATGGTCTCCATCCTCGTCATTGGTGGCGCAATCTTCCTATATATAGGTGTTACACGACCACACTGGCAGATCCTCATGATAATCCCTCAACTTTCACGCCACTGGTAAATTACACTGTCTCATACGACTCATCTATTCTCCTTACGTAGCTTCTTACTCCTCTTATATGTTTTCTCTGTCACTTTACCATCTTTGACAATCGTCGGTGAGAGGTTTTAAGAAAGAAAAAGTAGTTGAATTAATTATGGGAAAGCAGGTAAAACTTTCTTCACTGATGTTTAAAATGGTGCAATTTTAGCCTATCATTAATAGAGATAGGATGGTCACTGAGGCTGGATTGTCAACTCAGTCGCTTGTTCCCTATTTACTGGTATTAATGGACGGACTCTTTGAGAACAGATGATAAAACACAAGTTTATGACGTAGCAAGAAAGGAGAGCGACATCACAACACTTTTTAAGATTTATTACTGCCAGGTTTTCTGTTGACAACTAAAAAAAAAAAAGTAAATATTTATGGAAGCGTATAGGAAGCAAGAAAAAATGAGTACAAGAAATGAGGTGGAGAGTATGTATTAGTAGAATATATTTAGTTCGTTAATGTTACCTTGGGTTGAGTCCTGGCTCTGGACCAGCAATATAAACTAACGCAAGGCTTCCACTAATTGCACTTATAATTCCTTCTCTTTTCTTCCCTGAGTCTATATTTATATAACATCCCTGCAATTAATGCATTTTAGCTTTCGTCTATACAGTTCATATGGGCTGGAGGTGCATATAAACGGAATAGTGTAGCAAACTTAACAACTTTTAGGACTCTTAACAAACATTTAGAAACCCTATGCACATGTGTCAGAACTACCAAAGAGTATGCAGCACCTGCCTGGAACCACACCTAATCAGACATATTAGGAAACTAGAGACAATCTAGAGATTAACATTACGTTCCAAAGTTGTGAGAGCTGATGGTCATTTGTCAGATGTACGAAATATCTTCTGACACAAACGGACACACATTCACAAGATTCTGGACTCATCCACACACGGAAGTACATGGCTTCTTCCGAAAGGAAGATGTCACGATGTTCCAAGGACTCAACAGAGGACTCTAATTTGGAAATGGGGGGCACAGTTCTGGCGAAGAAGCTGCGAGACCACTCACTGGACTTCCTAGGCTCTCAGGACAGCGATACAAGTGAAATCAGCCTGGCCAGTGAGGTAGGTATGGATGAAGAAATGCCCATCCATACCACAGAAATACCGTATGGCGAAAGTTGGCAGGAAGTACGATCTTCAAAGTCCAAGAGGAGGCATAGTGTTTCCTTGCAGACCAGTCAAGCTAAGAGATCAGTAGGCAACAAATTCAGACTCATCAACAAAGGACACCATGACACCCCTTATGCTGCTATAATTCAGATGAACGACCTCGAATCACCACTCGATCTCACAGAACTCAAATCCATAGAGCAGGTGATAAAAAGGGTATTAATGCACTATCCGCTAGACACGTATCTCGATGCAATCCACAGTAACAAAAACATCCAGAAAGCTGAGCGGCTCCGAGCCAAGAAGGACGGCAACATACCTACGAGGCAGATCTTGATCCAGCATACTGGACTTTTCCCAGCGCAATTGGATCTCGGTTGCTGGGGAAAATACTAGATTAGGATGTACAACCCAGAACCTTTGAGGTGCTTCAGGTGCCAGATTTACAACCACTTCAGCGTCCGATGTCAGTTTAAGGAAATCTGCGGCATCTGTAGCGGGTCTCGCCCGATCAAGGACTGCTTGGGTAAACTGGAGAGAGATGAAGCTACAGAACCTCGATGTCCAAACTGCGTCAAGAAACATCATGCCTGGAACCTGCACTGCCCGGAGATGCTTCGCCATGTCAAGGCAGCATGGAAAACCCCGGTTGTGCAGCCTCCAGCATCAAATAGATCTCTCACCACTAATCAGCAACCTCGTCCAGAGGAGGCTACAGTAACCCGGAATCCAGGGCCACTTTCCCGGCCACCGCGACGAAGGAAGCCGAGGAATCATAAGCGAAGGGGTGGTGCCCTTGTTCAGCCAGCTTCGGATACTTCTGCTCAAGCTCCCACCCGACAACGGCAGCCAACGGGCTCCATGATGTAGAAACAGACTACAGTCAGTGCGTCAACCCTAGCACCACAACAGTCACCAGTGAGGAACACTAGTCCAAGAAAGCGACCAGGACATCCCACATTACCCATGAGCCATCAGATGATGTCGACGATCACGTGCTTCACCGATATCATAAGCGACCTGACAGACTCAGATGAAAACACAGAGACATTCAGAACTATTGCGAAGACCTTCGTGAATATATGCATGATGGACACACCAGAGTCCATGCGTTATTTGCAAGTTTACCCGACCACCCTATGCAGGGCCCAGAGACAATGATGGCAGTGGAACGCACAGGGACTACAGCAACACTGAATTAGATCGACATTTCCTTAGAGATCCTCAGACGGGTCATTTTAGGATTAAGACCCGTGTCAGGACGCTGTTTCTGACGAATCAATCAAAATCAACCTCCTGACACTGGTCTTAGTCATCTGATGACCCACTCAGTGAAGTTTTTGGTCACTTGACAGAGGTCTTCTGCTGACTTACCTGTTCACCCAGAAACAACAATAAATATCACATAATATGGAGAGAGAGAGATTTTGGGAGATGTTAAGCGAGTGTGTAGGAACTTTTGAGCCAAGTGAGAGAGTAATCGTGGTAGGGGACCTAAATGCTAAAGAAGGAGAAGCGTTTAGAGAAGGTGTGGTAGGTAAGTTTGGGGTACCAGGTGTAAATGATAATGGGATAATGGGGAGCATTTGATTGAACTTTGTATAGAAAGGGGTTTGGTTATAGGTAACACATTTTCATAAAAAGAGGATAAATACGTATACAAGATATGATGTAGGGCGAAATGACAGTAGTTTGTTGGACTATATATTGGTAGATAAAAGACTGTTGAGTAGACTTCAGGATGTACATGTTTATAGAGGGGCCACAGATATATCAGATCACTTTTTAGTTGTAGCTACAGTGAGAGTAAAAGGTAGATGGGATATAAGGAAAATGGAAACATCAAGTAAGAGAGAAGTTAAGATTTATAAACTAAAGGAGGCGGTTAGGGTAAGATATAAACAACTGTTGGAGGATAGATGGGCTAGTGAGAGTATATGCAGTGGGGTAGAAGAGATATGGGGTAAGTTTAAGAATATAGTGTTAGAGTGTTCAGCAGAAGTTTGTGGTTATAGGAAAGTGGGTGCGGGAGGGAAGCAGAGCGATTGGTGGAATGATACAAAGAGAGTAGTAAGAGAGAAAATGTTAGCATATGAGAGGTTTTTACAAAGTAGAAGTGATGTAAGGAGGGAGGAGTATATGGAGAGAAAAAGAGAGGGTGGGTGAGATGTTATCAACAAATTTTGTTGAAAATAAGAAATAGTTTTGGAGTGAGATTAATAACTTGAGAAAGCCTAGGAAACGAATGGATTTGTCAGTTAAAAATAGGAGAGGAGAGTTATTATATGGAGAGTTAGAGGTATCAGGAAGATGGAGGGAAGATTTTGAGGAATTGTTAAATGTCGATGAAGATAGGGAAGCTGTGATTTCGTGTATAGGGCAAGGAGGAATAACATCTTATAGGAGTGAGGAAGAACCAGTTGTGAGTGTAGGGGAAGTTCGTGAGGCAGTGAGTAGAATGAAAGGGGGTAAAGCAGCTGGGATTGATGGGATAAAGATATAAATGTTAAAGGCAGGTGGGGATATAGTTTTAGAGTGGTTAGTGTTTTTATTTAATAAATGTATGGAAGAGGGTAAGGTACCTAGGGATTGGTAGAGAGCATGCATAGTTCCTTTGTATAAAGGCAAAGGGGACAAAAGAGAGTGTAAAAATTATAGGGGAATAAGTCTGTTGAGTATACCTGGTAAAGTGTATGGTAGAGTTATTATTGAAAGAATTAGGAGTAAGACGGAGAGCAGGATAGCAGATGAACAAGGAGGCTTTAGGAAGGGTAGGGGGTGTGTAGACCAAGTGTTTTCAGTGAAACATATAGGTGAACAATATTTAGATAAGGGTAAAGAGGTGTTTGTGGCATTTATGGATTTGGAAAAGGCATATGATAGGGGGCAATGTGGCAGATGTTGCAAATGTATGGATTAGGAGGTAGGTTATTGAAAGGGGTGAAAAGTTTTTACGAGGATAGTGAGGCTCAGGTTAGAGTATGTAGACGAGAGGGAGATTATTTCCCAGTAAAAGTAGGCCTTAGACAGGGATGTATGATGTCACCATGGTTGTTCAATATATTTATAAATGGAGTTGTAAGAGAAGTGAATGCTCGGTTGTTGGCAGGAGGTGTGGGGTTAAAAGGTAAAGAATCTAACACAAAGTGGGAGTTGTCACAGTTGCTCTTTGCTGATGACACTGTGCTTTTGGGGGATTCTGAAGAGAAGTTGCAGAGGTTGGTGGACGAGTTTGGTAGGGTATGTAAAAGTAGGAAATTAAAAGTGAATATAGGAAAGAGTAAGGTAATGAGGATAACAAAAAAAATTAGATAACGGAAGATTTGATATCAGATTGGAGGGAGAGAGTATGGAGGAGGTGAATGTGTTCAGATATTTGGGAGTGGATGTGTCAGCAGATGGGTATATGAAGGATGAGGTGAATCATAGAATTAACGAGGGGAAAAAGGTGAGTGGTGCACTGAGGAGCTTGTGGAGACAGAGAACTTTATCCATGAAAGCAAAGAGGGAAATGTATGAGAGTATAGTTATACCAACACTCTTGTATGGGTGTGAGACATGGGTTGTGAATGTTGCAACAAGGAGAAAGCTGGAGGCAGTGGAGATGTCGTGTCTGAGGGCAATGTGTGGTATGAATATAATGCAGAAAATCCGTAGTTTGGAGATTAGGAGGAGGTGTAGGATTACCAAAACTATTATCCAGAGAGCTGAGGAGGGGTTATTGAGATGGTTTTGACATATAAAGAGGATAGAACAAAATAGAATGACTTCGAGAGTGTATAAATTTGTAGTGGAAGGAAGGCGGGGGTAGGGGTCGGCTTAGAAAAGGTTGGAAGGAGGGGGTAAAGGAGGTTTTGTGTGCGAGGGGCTTTGACTTACAGCAAGCGTGCGTGAGACAAATGGTTTTTAGAACTTGACGTGCTGTTGGAGTGTAGGCAAGGTAACATTTATGAAGGGTTTCAGGGAAACCGGCAGGCTGGACTTGATTCCTGGAGATGGGAAGTACAGTGCCGGTACTCTGAAGGAGGGGTGTTAATGTTGCAGTGTTGTAGCTGTAGTGTAAGCACGCCTCTGGCAAGACAGTGATGGAGTGAATGATGATGAAAGTTTTTCTTTGTCGGGCCACCCTGCCTTGATGGGAAACGGCCGATGTGTTAATAAAAAATAATAAATATGTAAAAGTAGGCTTTCTATCCAATATAAAAAAGGCACACCACAGAGTATGATCGTAGGTTAACACACAGAGGTCTGCGTACACACTCACTTACCACCTCCATACAATAACATAATTTTTTTTTAAATGAAAGTCTTTAATACTGACACACCACCGTATGTCCTCGGACCAAGAGTAACACATCTAGCTTGGCTGGGTGCTTGGTTCTTGTAGGATTGTGTGGCTCAGTGGGTTAAGACGTCATGTGATTTTCGCTCACCACGAGGCAGACCAAACTACATGGGTTCGAAATCCTTCCTAGTCGCAGTGTTGTTATTGATTCAATACCACTCGTTTGTGGTCACAATAATATATATATATATATATATATATATATATATATATATATATATATATATATATATATATATACATGCAATAAGATATCAGTAAACAGGTGATATCACAATATGCAAAAGAACCAATATGGAAAATAGTGAATTTCCAAGCACTTTCGTTACTTCACATTATCAAGGAACTATAAAACAAAAAATAAAACATCAACATGAAGGCTTATAAAAGGTCAAGACTACACCTCACAGTCGCGTAACAACACCCGACTCTGCGAAGTGCACGTGATACTCCACCCAAACATTAAGATATATCTAATGTATCATAAAATTCTTCCCAAATTTTATTAATTATAAATGAATCCAATTTATATAAACCAAAAGAAATATTCATATTATTTTCAAAACTGCTTTTTATGAAACATGATTCTATTATATTCCTGTCAACCATGGACTTGCTTGATACAACCTTCTCAGCATTTTGAAAATCAATTGGATGGTTAAAATCTCTCACATGAATAAATAGAGCATTAGAATCTTGTCCAGTTCTAATTCTATGTTTATGTAAATTTAGTTCAAGACTTTTACCAGTTTGACCATAATAAACTTTATCGCATATTTTACAGGGAATCTTATAGACACATCCGTCAGCATTTTGGGGGGAATTTTTTATCAAAAGTTTTTTTACTGTATCAAGATTTTTTAATACAACTATAATATTAAAAGTCTTAAGAAAGGAAGGTATATCAACCAAGTTTTCATGGTAAGGGAGAACCAACATATTTTTAGTTGAATAAGGTTGGTTGTCCCTTTTTGGATTGTAAAAAGTATTTCTAGCTATTTTAAAGGATTTATAAATTACGTTTCGTGGGTATTTTAGATCATTAGGTGTTTCATAAATTTTGGAGATTTCTTCATCTATAAACTCTGGAGTACAAATACTTAAAGCTCTCAAACACATTGATGAGAAAACCGACAGTTTAACTCTATCTTGATGTGAAGAATAATAGTGTACATAGAAACAGTTATTTATAGGTTTTCTGTAAATTTTAAATTTAAAATCAATGTTACCCTTAATAATTAAAACATCTAGGAAAGGCAATGAGTTATTTACTTCGAACTCAACCGTAAAATTTATAGAATGAGCTAAGCTATTTAATTTAACAAGAGAAAGAAGCATTCAAAATATTGAGAAACAAAAATACTCCTTAATCATGCCATTCCATCAGAATGGAAACATGGTATGTTGGATTTTGCTATATAACTCAGAAGAATTTGTGATCTCAAAAATATAGTACAAAAATTAGATATTTTAATTGAAAACAGTGATTGGACAAAACTGCTAATTCCCTCGGGTTTGGTATGGCAATAAATCTCTTTCCCCTGTTCTTATTAATTTAAAAGGGAAATTTTTTTGAAACAAGATATATTGTGCCTTATCTAAATTAAAGACATAAACCATTTCCCTGTTAAATTAAATAGCTTAGCTCATTCTATAAATTTTACTGTTCAGTTCGAAAGTAAATAACTCATTGCCTTTCCTAGATGTTATAATTATTGGGGTAACAATGATTTTAAATTTAAAATTTATTTTCCTACAATAACTGTTCTATGTCCCTATTATTCTTCACATCAAATAAAGTTAAACTGTCGGTTTTCCACCCAATTTTTTTGAGAGCTATCGATGTTCAGAGTTCATAGATGAAGAAATCTAAAAAATTTATGAAAAAACTAATGACCCCAAAATCCCCAAGAAACTTTTAAATAAATATTTTAAAAATAGCTCAAAATACTTTTACACGCCCAAGGGACAACCAACCTTATTCAACTAAAAATATGTTGGTTCTCCTTACATAAGACATAAGAAATGAGGAACACTCAGGGCCTGTTGGCCCATACTGGCAGGTCCTTCACAAAATCCAAACCACTTACAAGAATATTTGCCAAACCCATTTAAGTTCTACCTAACAATAGCTCTGATATATCTACCAACTCATGTCAGTCCCTCAATCAACCCCTCTCACTCATGTATTTATCCAACCTAAATTTGAAAATACCCAGGTTTTAGCTTTGATAAACCTACTAGGCAGACTGTTCCACTCATCAACTTTACCTTGTACCAAACCAGTACTTTCCTATATCCTTTCTAATCTAAACTTATCTAATTTGAGTCCATTTGCAGGGTCTCTCTTGGAGGGGATATCCTCACCTTATTTATATCCTTTGTTAATACCCATCTTCTACCTTATACACCTCGATCTGTCTCCCTCATTCTTCGTCTTAAAAGTGAATGTAAATTGATAGACTTCAATCTTTTTTCATACGGAAGATTTTTAATGCTATGTATTAATTTAGTCATTCTACGCTGAATGTTCTAACGAATTTATATCCATTCTGTAATATGGAGAAGACTGAGCTGCATAATCTAGGTGAGGTGCCTTACTAGTGATGTATGAAGCCACTGGTCTTCTGATGCTTACACTCTTGATAATCCCAGTAATCTATTTGCCTTGATACGTACGCTTAGGCATTGCTGTCTTGACCTTATATATATATATATATATATATATATATATATATATATATATATATATATATATATATATATAAGGCAGGTAGCGTTACCTGCATTTCTGTCATCGTGTTTGGCCTCCTGTGTATTAGTCAAGAGGATTGTCACGTTTGAGAGGTGTGGTGGAGCTCAAGACCCCAAGTTCATTGAAGCAGCAGTGCAGTGGGACATCCTGGCAGACTCCTCCAGTAGACCAGCTCCTCCCAAAGAGCACAAACAGTCCCACTGGGACAAACCGATCATGGAAAAATTGCCAACACAATGCTCACCAACGCTTCAGGAAAGGACAACTCGTCTCCTAGCGGTGAAGGCACCACTCAGGAGATTTCCTTCTAGCTGTTCCCAATTCCTCTCTGGGGACTCGACTCGATCCACAGGCCATTCGGATTGGTGTGCTCTTCGCCTAGCCGCCCCATACTCACCGAACATAGGTGTATTTGCGGCAGGGCGACGGCTGATCAATTCGGACTTCATGGTCTAGTGTGTCACATCAGAAGGGAAGTATGCTAGACATGAGGAGGTCAATGACATCATAAAGAGAAGCCTCGCCTCAGCCCGTTGCCCAGCCCAACAGGGACCCAAGTGCAGAGGTCAGATGGAAGTCAAAGCGTTCTGATGGAGCCACCATGCTACCCTGGAAGGATGGTAAGCAGATTGATTGGGACTACACCTGTGCTGCCACATTGGCAGACACCTACCTGCCACACTCCTTAGCCGAAGGGGTGGAGCTGCCAGAAGACCCGCAAATATGAAGAGCCTTCCTCTTGCTATAACTTCATCCCAATAGGGTCGGGAGACCCATGGAGCATGAGGGCAAGTGTGCTCTAAAGTTTCTCAAGGAGCTTGGTGGAAAACTCATCATAGAAACCAGGAACACAGGGCGACCAGCTTTCTCTTTCAGAGACTCAGTGTTGCGATCAGAGGGAAATGCCTGCAGTATTCTGGGCACGACGGCCCACTACCGGGGAGCTGGACGAAGTATTTGACATGTAGCTCTGAGTTGTCATCTATGTTGTTTACTCACTATTGTATTCTTGTTAATGTATTTTGACAATGTATTGTATCTTGAAATAAATTTTATATATATTTAAAAAGATGGGGAAGTGGAATATTCAAATGGCTTCAGAAAGACATCTAAATATTCTTCATTGAAGCCTTTTATCAACTTCTCCGAGGCTATGGGACCCACAATTAACACCAGAGGTGGACCCCATTTTATATATATATATATATATATATATATATATATATATATATATATATATATATATATATATATATATATATATATATATATATATATATATATATATATATATATATGCAAGACAACCACTATGAAAAATAGAGGAATTCCAAGCGCTTTCGTGACTACTCACATTATCAAGGAACTATAAAGGAAACATGACAAGCAGGCTTTTAAAGGGGCAGACTACACCTCACAGTCACATCACACTAACAAAGACTACACCTCACAGTAAGGTAACATCGCACGACTCTGTGAAGAAGGAACATGAAAGGACCTGAAACTCTTCCCAAGAATTAAGATTAGTCAATTTATCATTAAATTGTTCCCAAATTTTATTAATTATAAATGAATCCAATTTATATAAACCAAAAGAAATATTCATATTATTTTCAAAACTACTTTTTATGAAACATTTTTAATTTATCTCTTCAAACAGGTGTAGTGTCTGATATGTGGAAGATGGCTAATGTAATTCCTATTTTTAAAGCAGGGGACAAGTCACTACCGTCAAACTACCGCCCAATAAGCCTGACCTCAATTGTAGGCAAATTACTAGAGTCAATTATAGCTGATATTATTAGAAGCCATCTAGATAACCATAATTTGATTAATGATACCCAGCATGGATTCACGAGGGGCCGTTCCTGCCTATCTAATTTATTAACCTTCTTCAGTAAAGCTTTTGAGGCTGTTGATCACGATAAAGAATTCGATATTGTTTATTTAGACTTTAGTAAGGCTTTGATAGAGTACCGCACCAGAGACTGTTAAAGAAAGTGGCAGCTCATGGCATTGGGGGAAAAGTGCTGTCATGGATCGAGTCATGGCTCACCAATAGGGAGCAGAGAGTGTGCATAAATGGGTTAAACCGAGTGGGGATCTGTAACAAGTGGTGTTCCACAGGGATCAGTCTTAGGCCCGTTGTTATTTATAATATATATCAATGACCTTGATGAGGGAATTACTAGTGATATAAGCAAATTCGCCGACGACACGAAGATAGGTAGGATAATTGATTCTAACGTAGATGTCAGGGAACTTCAGGAGGATTTAGACAGACTCAATTCCTGGTCAGAAAAGTGGCAGATGCAGTTCAATGTAGATAAATGCAAGGTTCTGAAGCTTGGGAGTGTCCATAACCCAAGCACTTATAAGTTAAATAACGTAGAACTTAGCCATACAGATTGCGAGAAGGACTTGGGGGGTGATGGTAAGCAGCAACCTTAAACCAAGACAGCAATGCCTAAGCGTACGTAATAAGGCAAATAGATTACTGGGATTTATATCAAGAAGTGTTAGCAACAGAAGTCCAGAGGTTATATTACAGCTTTATACATCATTAGTAAGGCCTCACCTAGATTACGCAGCTCAGTTCTGGTCTCCATATTACAGAATGGACATAAATTCGTTAGAAAACATTCAGCGTAGAATGACTAAATTAATACATAGCATTAGAAATCTTCCTTACGAAGAAAGATTGAAGACCCTAAAATTACATTCACTTGTAAGACGTAGAATGAGGGGAGACATGATCGAGGTATACAAGTGGAAAATGGGTATTAACAAAGGGGATATAAATAAGGTCTTGAGGATATCTCTCCAAGAGAGAACCCGCAATAATGGATTCAAGTTAGATAAGTTTAGATTTAGAAAGGATATAGGAAAGTATTGGTTTGGAAATAGGGTAGTTGATGAGTGGAACAGTCTGCCTAGTGGGGTTATTGAAGCTAGGACCTTGGGTAGTTTCAAATTTAGGTTGGATAAATTCATGAGTGAGAGGGGTTGGATTTGAGTGGGACTCGCGCATGAGTGGGTAGAATTGTCAAAGCTTATTTCTTGGGTAGCATTGAAAATTGGGTTGAGCAAATGTTCTGTTTGTGGGACGGATTGTTAAGGCCCTGCCTAGTATGGGCCAACAGGCCTGCTGCAGTGTTCCTCCTTTCTTATGTTCTTATGTTCTTATGAAACATGATTCTATTATATTCCTCTCAACCATGGACTTGCTTGATACAACCTTCTCAGCATTTTGAAAATCAATTGGATGGTTAAAATCTCTCACATGAATAAATAGAGCATTAGAATCTTGTCCAGTTCTAATGCTATATTTATGTTGTTTTAATCTTAGTTCAAGACTTTTACCAGTTTGACCATAATAAACTTTATCGCATATTTTACAGGGAATCTTATAGACACATCCGTCAGCATTTTGGGGGGAATTTTTTATCAAAAGTCTTTTTACTGTATCAAGATTTTTAAATACAACTTTGATATTAAAATTCTTAAGAAAGGAAGGCATATCAACCAAGTTTTCATGGTAAGGGAGAACCAACATATTTTTGGTTGAATAGAGTTGGTTGTCCCTTTTTGGATTGTAAAAAGTATTTCTAGCTATTTTAAAAGATTTATCAATTACGTTTCTTGGGTATTTTAAATCATTAGCTATTTCATAAATTTTAGAGATTTCTTCATCTATGAACTCTGGACTACAAATACGTAAAGCTCTCAAAAACATTGTAGAGAAAACCGACACTTTAACTCTATCTTGATGTGAAGAATAATAGTGTACATAGGAACAATTATTTGTAGGTTTTCTGTAAATTTTTAATTTATAATCAATGTTACCCTTAATAATAAAAACATCTAGGAAGGGCATGTCATGTTTCCTTTTATAGTTCCTTGATAATGCGAGTAGTCACGAAAGCGCTTGGAATTCCTCTATTTTTTCATAGTGGTTGTCTTGCATATTTTGATATCACCTGTTTACTGTGATCTTTTGTATATATATATATATATATATATATATATATATATATATATATATATATATATATATATATATATATATATATATATATATATATACGTATATATATAAGATGGAAATATTTAGCTAAATATTTCCATCCCATGTGGCTTGTTCAACACTGTTATATATAAGTTTACCTTAATCCTTGCTTTAGGGAGTAAAATATAATTGGTTGGTGATGTACAGGTAAATTTCAGCATAAATTACCATGTGCAATAGAAAGGCTTTAAACGTAACAAAGCAGCTTAACTGCCTTGAGGCGCAGGATTCAGAAACTACTGAATATACCAGTGAGTAATAGCGTGGCTTGCTACTGCGGCCAAAACGAGGAAGTGCAGCGGGTAGGTGAGGTAGAGTGATTCACCTGGGAAGTGCAGCGGGTAGGTGAGGTAGAGTGATTCACCTGGGAGAACTAGTGGAAACTGCAACTGGACTTTGATTCTGCAACATTTCTACGACTGCAGTTTCTCTAGTTACCATAATGCCGAGTGAGTTTCCGTCTCCTAATATCATGTTATTGAGGTGTGAGCTGCAGCTCACACCTCAACAACACAATTGTCATCAAAGATTTGTTAAGTTATACCATGAATTAAGGAAAGATCCTGGACTTCATCTTACGAAATCAGACAAAGCAAATGCCATAGTAATTATGGACAAGGTAGATTATAGGGAAAAATAACATATTATTAGAAGACAGGGAAACTGACGTGCTGTTCAAAGAGTAAGCTAGTGACTTAAGACCCACGTCAGGAAAAGCGTTGCCATTCCTCCCGACAAACCAAATGTCACCACCATCATGGTGATTAATGTTACGGCAAGACAGGAGGGAAGATTTAACATGAAACGCCAACCTTCAACTACCAGGGGTCAATTCAACAGCTAGTAAAGAAACAGCCTACGCTAAGAGATTCTGATATTTTTTTAATAATTTTTTTTTCTAGAAAATATCATTCATATATTAGGAGGAGAATCATAACCTAAGGACCTGAATAGACTTCAATTTGCAAGGCGGTCTGAATCATTATATTTTTACAGACTTAAACGATAAGAGGAACATTTGCCCAGCACTTGTGTCTTGTTTATGTTGGCTGCCAAGAAGCACCATCACGCAGGGTCCCCTTCTATTTATCCTCGTCTCATTACCTATCTTCTTATTTTGATAGACGATAGTTTAACTAATATTTAGGTGTGATATATTTGAATTTTATACCCACTGCCTTAAAAAAAAAATCTAAATTTCCTAACTGCCAGAGTGAAAAATATTATTAGAATGATTTACATATGATGGTAGAGTATGGTGGGCGAGGAAGTACCAGCAATATTACTACGGCAAACATTTAGTCAAGAACACACATGAATGAAGGTATACTACTAGTCCATGCTAGGCTGGTCTAACTCACACCCTCCCACACCCTCTCACCGTCCAACATATAATAAAAGCTACCTAAAGTTCCTAACGAATTTTACCTTGCATTAAAGATGTATTTCCTAAGTGTAAACTCCAAATTATTTTTTATTTTATTAGTCCCAGGATTCCTTAAACCAAGCACAAGTTTAAAAACTATATGACGATCAAAAAATTTTGGGTGCCCGGCTCCTCCTGGGATGTACAATTTTTCCTACAATATGCTCTTTTAAAATTATTTCAAAACCTATACTATATATATATATATATATATATATATATATATATATATATATATATATATATATATATATATATATATATTTCCAACTTAACCTGATCAGTTTTGACATAAAAATTCAGCCAGTCAAACTGTCTCATTATGTGTTTGAAACAAAGTTAAGAGACACCTGCCTCCCATGAAGCAGGTGCTGGGTTGGGAGGCGCCCACCCTGCCTTCTGACAAGGCACGATTACAAAATCAGGTTCTCAAGGCCTGTTAACCTGGTCATAAAAGGGAGCTTGGAGCAAAAAAAACACAGCTGAAATCTTTGAATTCTATTTTCCTTCACCAAGTATAAACATATTTATGTACATTATATACACTATGTACAGCAATAGGTAATATAAGGCATGTCACAATAAGCCAAGGCAACAATAGAAGCCAAAAGACAGAGAAACCACCGTGCTTCAACCAGCAGCAGAATGAATCTGACAAGGGTGAAAACGTGAGTGCTACCACATCACCTTCAGAATTACCAGGCCCACATTATGATTGGCTGAAGCTAGGTACTGATCTGACGATGGGCCCCTGAATCGTCAAACCCCTAGTACCTGGTTTGCTGGTTGTTGAGGCAGCCTATAAGGGGAGTGTGTACATACGAATAAATGTAACGTACTTTGCATGTCACACATTGTAGGAAAGAACTTTTAGAAACTATTGGAAGAACTACTTATGAAGTTTATCATATTTTTTATTATCATTTATCTTACAAAAGAATTATATCAGGGCAACACCCTGTTATTGAAATTCGCTGCCCCAGCCTTGGCTGTGGCAGGTGCTTGGGTCTGCTCTCTTGTAGTGCAGTGTTAGTTCACCCCCTTTCATCGCAAGATAGCAGTACAGTTTTGAGGAGAGTAAACACAGTATGTGTGGAACTAGTACGTGGAGCTATTTATCCGGCCAATGTAAATGTACTGCTACCGGCCATTATAAGAGACAAATGAAATTGCCAACGACGATATCTACGGTGTGGCACTGAATGGAAGTACAAGGGTATTTGTAAAACTGACGACGGACCAAAATACGAAGCACTAGTTGACAGGTTTGAAGATACAAGTCAAAATCAAGCTAGTGGAAGTGAAAATTAAAAAATG
>WNWK01008619.1:0-83099 GCA_009830355.1 Cherax destructor
AGCACAACTTTGTAGTACCCACAGTCAGTGACCAGGCTTCAAACACCTTTTATTGTACAACAATAAAGGAATGGAACAGACTGCCTGCACATGTCAAAGCCAGTCATAGCATGAGCCAGTTAAAGAAGAGAACCAAAGGTACCTAATGAATGTAGCGACAGAAAGGAAGGAGAATGATTTTTATTTTTTTTAGCTAACACACATGTAAATATAAATATCTCATTTTACCATATTCCTAGTATATCTCCTTTATAGTATAATAATAAGATATTATCTCTTTTCTATTATAATAATAGGGTATTAAAAGGACCCCAATGGCAATAAGTCAGTGTCTGACTTTTCGGGTTATGCTAGGTTCTCTACACATAGCTATGTATGATAATATATGTAACTGTATTTTTGTATACCTGAATACAAGTAGTACTTTACATTTGACCTTTGATATACCTTTGAAGAGTTTCGAGAGTTTATCTACTCTCTGATCCCGGCCATGCGCCAGGCTCGTCTGGTGCTTGCCTGGTGAACCAAGCTGTTGCTGCTGGAGGCCCGCTGCCCCACATATCCATCACAGGCTGGTTGATCTGGCACCCGATGAAGATACTTGTCCAGTTTGCTCTTGAAGGCTTCTACACTGGTTCCAGCGATGTTTCGGATATCTTCTGGTAAGATGTTGAATAGTCTGGGACCCCGGATGTTAATACAGTGCTCCCGTATTGTCCCCACCGCACCCCTGCTCCTCACTGGGTTTATTTTACACTTCCTCCCATATCTCTCACTCCAGTATGTTGTTATGGCAGTGTGCAGATTTGGGACCAGGCCCTCAAGTACTTTCCAGGTATATATTATCATGTATCTCTCTCTCCTCCGCTCCAATGAGTACATGTTCAAGACTTGAAGCCGTTCCCAATAATTTAGATGTTTCAATGGCTCAATGTGAGCCGTAAACGATCTCTGAATTTGTTCCAGCTCTGATATTTCTCCTGCCCTGAACGGGGCCGTCAGCACAGAGCAGTATTCTAAGTGAGGGAGCAATAGCGATTTGAAGAGTGTCACCATCGGCATTATTTCCTTGTTTTGAAAGTTCTCAATACCCACCCCGTCATCTTCCTGGCTGTTGTGATCTTTGTCTTGTTATGGTCTTTAAAAGACAGATCAGCAGACATAATTATTCCCAAGTCCTTTATGTGTTCCTTTCGTTCTATGTGGTGACCCTCTTGCGTTTTGTATATAGTGTTCCTTTTGAGTTCTTCATTTTTTCCATACCTAAGCAGCTGAAACTTATCACCATTGAACGTCATGTTGTTCTCCACTGCCCACTGGAAGACCCTGCTTATGTCCTCCTGTAATTTTTCAGTGTCCTCTACCGTAGTGACTTTCATGCTTATTTTAGTGTCATCTGCAAATGATGATACAAAAGTGTGCTGGGTGTTTTTATCTGTCTGCTATGAGGATGAGAAACAGCAGAGGTGCCAGGACAGTGCCTTGGAGCACTGAGCTTTTGACCTCACTGATGCTGGATCTTGCCCTGTTCACTAATACTTTTTGTGTTCTGTGTGTTAGGAACTCAAAAATCCATCTGCCTACCTTTCCCGTAATGCCTATGGCCCTCATTTTGTGCGCTATCACTCCATGATCGCATTTGTCAAACGCCTTTGCAAAATCTGTGTAAATCACATCTGTGTTTTGGTCGTCCTCCAATGCCTCCGTAATTCTGTCATAATGGTTCAGCAGCTGTGACAGGCATGATCGTCCCGCTCTAAAGCCATGCTGGTTCGGGTTATGTTGGTTGTGCTGGTCCATGAACTTTGTAATCTGCCGTCTCATCACTCTTTCAAAGATTTTTATGATGTGAGAAATTAGGGCTACTGGTCTGTAATTTTTAGCTAGTGCTCTATCTCCCTTATGCAAAGGAGCTATGTCTGCACTCTTTAAGGCCTCCGGTATTTCACCTAGATCTAAGCTCTTTCTCCAAAGAATACTAAGGGCTCTTGCTAATGGTACTTTGCACTGCTTTATAAATATAGCATTCCATGAATCTGGTCCAGGTGCTGAGTGAGTGGGCATGTTGTCCATTTCTTTTTCGAAATCTATGGGATTTGTACTAATGTCGGTTAGGTGGTCTGCGCGGCTTTCTGCTGTAGTGAAAAATATTTCTGCATTTTCTACCTTGCTGTCATTTAGTGGGCTGCTGAACACTGAATCATACTGTTCTTTTAGGATTTCACTCATTTCCTGTTCATCGTCAGTATATGAATCTCCTCTCAATAATGGTCCAATTCTACAGGTAGTTCTTAGCTTGGATTTTGCATAGGAATAGAAATATTTTGGGTTTCTTGCAATATCCTTTATGGCTCCTTGTTCCCTTTGTACTTCTTCTGTCAGGTATGACATCTTAAGTTTTTGCTCTAATTCAGTGATCTCTCGGTTAAGGCTATTTCTCCTCTGTTGCAACATATTTGCGTTTTTCAACAATTCAGTAACCCGTTTTCTTCTTCTGTACCATCTCCTACGCTCTCTCTCTATATATATATATCTGATCTTCTTCTGGGTTTCCTCAATGGTACGTGCTTCATACATACCTTGTATGCTTCTGTATTCAGCTTCTCTAGGCACTGGTGGGGATTTAGGGTGCTCATGTCTGATTCCCATGATATGTCTGATAGCTCTTGGTTTATTATTTCCCAGTCAATTTTAAGGCATAACATTCCTTTTCCACAGTAGAGTATCTTTCTTCCCGTGGTAGGAGCTTCTTACTGGCAAAAGATACCGGGAAAGGAGTCTCATCGTAATACTGCAGTAACACAGCCCTGAGTCCAGAATGAGAGGCATCTGTTCTGAGACAAAAGATTTTATTAACATCTGGTAATTTGAGGACAGGAGGGTTTGAAAATATTATTTTGATTTGTTCAAAGCTTTGTTCAGCTTCCTTAGAACAAACCAGTGGTTCTTTAACATTCTTGTTTAAATAGTCTGTGAGAATGGAAGTCAGACCACATAAATTTGGAACAAAACTTCTGTAGAAATTTATAGATCCAAGGAAACTTCTTAGCATTATTTTTGTACTAGGGAAAGTGCTTTCAAGAACAGCTTTAGTTTTGCTAGGTAAAGGTGATAAAGTATTGTCTGAAATAATAAACCCTAAATATTGTATTTTGAAATATCCAAGAAAACATTTCTGTGGTTTGATTGTAAGTCCATGAGCTCTTAGTCTGTAGATGAATGGTTCAGAGAACCGACAAGTTGTTAAATTAGACACATATGCAACACTTGGGTATCTTTATTCCTCATTATTATTCCTCAATAAAGATACCCAAGTGTTGCATATGTGTCTAATTTAACAACTTGTCGGTTCTCTGAACCATTCATCTACATCCTGTCTGACACAGCAACTTCTTGGGATCTTGATACAAAGGGATTCTTCAACATTTGTCCAAACCTTTGGACAAGGACTTACTTCGACTAGTGGTTGATACCACTATGACCTGCCTCCTCCTGCTGCATCTCACCTGATTACAGCATATATGCCACCTCTACGGCCTTGTGCTACACTTCTAACAAGATTGATGGACTGAACACATCGACTCCAGGCCGAGGGACTGATAACCTCAAACTCCTCCTCTCCTTACACCTTTCTACTTTGTATTGGACTGATGAAGCCACTGTGTGGCGAAACGTTTCCTCAATAAAGATACCCAAGTGTTGCATATGTGTCTAATTTAACAGCTCTTAGTCTCCTTAAAACAAGCGACAGTGTTGAAAGATGATCTTCCCAGACATGCTTCATGATGTAAATGTTATCAAAATACACTGAAACATTCTTTAAGTCAAAGATGACTATTCGCATAAGCCGAATATAAGTGGCACATGTAGTAACCAAGCCGAAAGGCATAGTGCGATATTGCATTAGTCCTCTATGAGTGGGGAAAGCAGTGTATGGTTTAGAGTCCGGGTGTAATGACACTTGATGGTATGCTTGAGAGATATCTAACTCAGAAAAGAACTTACAGTCATGGAATTTATATAAGTCATGATCGATTACTGGCATGGGTTCTGAGTCCCATTTAGTAATGGCCTTTTAAATACCGAAAATCTTGGGCCAGTCTGTAAGAATTATCTGGTTTCTTAACCATTACAACTGGAGAACAGAAAGCTGATTTAGAAGGTTCGATGATCTTCAACTTTAAGAGTTTGTCAACTTCGTTATCAAATGTTTGTGGTAAGTGAACAGGGACAGGATAGACTTTCCGTCTGCCTGGTTCCTGAGATGATAATTCAATCTTGTGTATAACAGTAGTGGTAAGTCCTGGGATTTCTGTGAATACATCTGAAAAAGTATTTACTATGGCACTTACTTGAGACTTTTGTTTACAAGATAATTCACTGTTGATGTTGACCTCTGAGTTATTGGTGACAGGATCATCAGTTTCGATATCCAATAATTCCTTCGATTCTGTGCAAGACTCGTTATCTATAATGCAAACTTTACATTCATAAGAATCATGACTGTTAACTAAGCTGTAAGACTTAGTGTCTTCATCAAAGGAGTTTAAACAAAGATTAACTTCTCTATGGTGATACCGTTTTAAAATATTGACGTGATTCATTCTTTCCTTACCCTTGACATCCAATATGTAATCAACCTTATTATAGACCTTGGTTACCTTATACGGCCCTCGCCAGGTAATTAATAATTTGTTGGATTTGTCCGGCATAAGAATTAGTACCTCATCACCAACATTAAACTTACGTTGGGAGCTCTTATGATCAAAACATGTCTTGTAAGTTTCCATAGACACATTAAGGTTTTTGACAACCAAATCCGCAGTTTCTTCCAATCTTTCCCTAAGGTCTAGGAGAAACTGGTAAGTGTTTTGAACTTCAGGTTTAATATCTTTAGACCACAGTTCATTCAGGATATATAATGGTCCACGAGCTTGTCTTCCATAAAGTAATTCAAAAGGGGAATACCCAAGGGAGTCACTTGGAATCTCCCGCATTGCAAAGAGCACATGGTAGGTATCTATGCCAGTCAGTTGGTTTAAGAATACAGAGTTTCTTTAATATAGACTTAAGGATGGCATGTTGACGTTCCACTCTTCCATTACACATTGGATGATAAGGTGTAGTGAAAAGCGGTTTTACACCCACAAGTTGATAAACTTGTTCCATCACTTCTGACGTGAATTGCGTCCCTTGATCAGACAGAATTTCACGGGGAATACCGACCCGTGAAAAAATGTAAAGTAAAGCTTCTGCTACTTCCATGGATGTAATGGATTTTAAGGGTACCGCCTCAGGGAAGCTGGACGCATAGTCAATCATGGTCAAAATATATTTATGACCTCCTGATGAGCGAGGAGTGAGGGGACCAACTATGTCCACTGCAACTCTGGCAAATGGAACTGAAAAAATTCGGCATTTTGACCATTGGGACTCTTAGTTCTGCCCTTTTGTGAAGAGAGCCGACATATGTGACATGATCGACAATACTTATGGATGTCCGAGGACATCCCAGGCCAGAAGTATATCATAGGTTTTCCTATGGGAGAAATGGCCTGAGACTGGCAGGTCATGAGAAATTTTCAAAATAGTCTCACGACAATCTCTAGGAATGACCAGCAGACTTCTTCCCTCGTCCTCGGGTTTGTCTGCGGACACTATAGTTTTGTATAAAAAATTATCCTTGAACTCAAATTTATACATAAGGTTTTTTCTTTTAATTACATTGCCACTTAATGCTAGCTTCCGAGTTTCCTCTAAGGAAAGACATGTCTTCTGGAGACCTACTAAATCTATATGTGACAGTTCAATAGGTTTTCCTTTTGACAGAACTAAAGGATGGATAGGTTTTACCTTAGACTGAGCTCTGGTAAGGACGTTAACAGTGTCCAGTTGTTGCGAAGATTCAGTCACCTGCGGTTTTTCTTTAGTTTCTGTGCTGACTAGGTTTAACGACTGTCTCTCTAAGGGTTTATCAGGAGCTTCCAGATTATCTGTACACGGAATTAAATTATCCCGTTGAATCACTTCTGGAGATATAAGGGAAGAAAGAGAGGAATTAAGTTTAATATCCTTCTCGAAATCTCTTGAAAACCCCACACAGTCTAATTCAGAAGGGAAGGTAGCCCCTTCTATGTTCCCAACCAAAACAGAACATGACGTTATTGGGGCAACCACTGTCTCTACCCAGCCAGTAAACCATTTGCACCTAATGAAACATCTGATAGTCGGAAATGAATCGCTTCTTCCTAAATAGTCCGTTAATTTAGTGGTTTTATACTGAGCTGAATCTAAATTAGGAAAACGTTTACTTGAGATAACAATACAAGAACATCCAGTATCTCTAAGAATGGTGGAAACATTCATACCATTAACAGTACCTTCACTAAAAGGTGCATTAATATTAGCCTCGGTAAAACACTTTCCAATATTCTCACCTTTTTTCTTGGGACAGTCTGGACGTCTGTGTCCCAATTCGTTACAGTTGTAACATTTTACCGGGAACTTCTAGAGGTGAAAGGTTTGGATAATTCAGATTGTTTAGGCCTGACAGATGTATGTTTACTACGCTCCTTAGGGTAGTTATTATGAGCACAAGCATAAATATCTGCGGCTTCGGCCATTTCTGCAGCCGAGTGAATGTTCCGTTCTTTGATAAAGATACGTAAGTCAGAGTTTACAGAAGAAAGGAATTGATCTCTTACCATCAGGTCACGTAATGACTCAAAGTCGTGGTCGACTTCGGCACTATCAATCCAACAATCAAACAATATGAAAAGTGTTGTCAGATACTGCATGCAATTCTGATTGGGGGATATTCTAGTGTGACGAAACTCAGACCTGTAATGGTGAGTGTTTTTTTTGAAATCTTGAAGAATGGCTTTCTTTAGCAGAGGATAATCAGTTATTATTTCAGCTGGTAAGGTGGAATATACATTTAAAGCTGTACCTGAGAGAAGTTATCCAAGCCTAGTAGACCAAGAATCTGAGGGCCACTCACAGAGTGTGGCAGTGTTCTCGAATCTGGTAAATATATGCCGCGATGTCATCCTGCTCTGTGAAAGGTGGTATTTGAGGCATCCTAATATTAGATTCGTGGGTAGGGTATTATAGTACCCCTTCATCTATTTTATGCTTAGATAGCTCTACCTTCTTGGCTTCCAATTCCAACCTTAACTGTTCTAACTCCCTCTGCTTTGCCTGTTCTTGAATCTCCTTCATCTTGAAGGCTACTTCCCTTGCCTGAACTCTGTCTTCTCTAGCTATCCTTTCCTGTTCTCTTTTGTCCTCACCAGCAATTCTTTCATTTTCTCTAGTTATTCTTTCCTGTTCCTTTTTCTCTTCTCGAGCTAGTCTGTTCTCTTCTAGAGATATTCTTTCCTGTTCCTTTTTCTCTTCTATAGCCATTTTAGCAGTAATATAACTATCAAGATTCTGACCTGTAAATTCCATGTATTTTCCAGCCCTCAACCAGAAATCTAAAGTATCCATCATAAAAAAAAATGTTTCACAAACCAAACTCAAATAATAACTGAAACTAGTGTTTCAAAAGAGGGACCTCGTCCGCACACTTTCTACACTTCCCAAAGAAGAAAATGAAATGATATTTCCAATTTGGAAGAAACTCTAGTGAGCTCAATAGCCTTCACTGAGATAATTAACACGGTTCACCCAGGAGAGGTTATTATGGAAGTTCCCCAGGTCCAAAAAATGAGCAAACTTCTAAACCCAACCCAAGAACCAAACAACGGTAAGTCAACCAGACTACCAGTAATGACTTGACACCTTAACGATACCAACTCACCCTTTACAATCTTAAATGTTATACTCACAAACCAGTTGAACCATCAGGAAGATGTTGCCACTAGAGTCCGTATCCTGGCAAGGTCGCCATTGTCAGGGGAACGCCTTCCACCTGAACAAATAAAATAATGAAAAATGAATAAATAAATAATGGACTCTAGGAATAAATACTAACGAAGGATTTTTCTGATTTTTACTTAAAATAATAAAAAAAATTGGCTGTTGTGGTTCTGGCACGATGTAGGGTTGGAGAATATAATGCCCAGGATAGGTCTTAGGAGCTGTTGTGATGGTGATGGGTCTCCATGGGCTGATGTTAAGAAATCTCCTTTGCCACTGTCGAAGTACGTATGAAGATATAGTAGAGGTAGAGTTGATGACGTACACAAAGTCAGTTTTGACTTACTCAGTCTCTTGTAAATCTCAGCGTCTGTTAGGGCTGACCAGGCCAGTAGCAGAGCTGATCAGGAGAAAAGAAAATATTGGTTACCACAAGTTTAAGTAAATATAACATGTAAGAAAGCAAAGGTGGTATGCCGAAGAATCCTGGAATCATCACTTATCTGTATATCCAACAACTTCAACCAGAACAACGGCTTCTACAATATAGCTGAACCTATTGCCAAGAAACTTCTTCAACGCTATCCCACATAGAACTTAAGAATGGAACACTACAGGTCCTTTAAGTCACACAAGGTTTTAACTATCACACTACTTTGAAGACTGTCACATGCAGCATTCTCCACCTGACTAAATCCTATAAATACTCATGTTACTCTTTTTCCAGGTAGATCTGTCTGTGACTCGATAAAGCCCACTGCGTGGGCGAAACGTTGTCAATAAAGGATCACATTATACTGCTTATGTGTTTATTTTTTCATGCCAACTTAAAGGTGTAAGATATTACTGGTAACTCAAAACAAAAAACAACGACCAGAAATACTCCTGGTAGATCACCCTACCCTATGAGGCCTGGTCACAGACCGGGCCGCAGGGGCGTTGACCCCTGGAATTCTCTCCAGGTAAACCTGATCAGGAGAGGAGAGGAGGTGAAGTGACTCTCCCAACTCCACTCCATACCAGGTAAGGTTACTACTACCAGGAGTAGCAACTAAAACATATCAGACAGCCCGGAAATAGGGGGTTTGCCTCAGCCCGCTAGATGGAAGCACTGGCTGAAACTCACTAATGATCCCCCAGGCTGTCTGAACAACCCTAATCCCATTTAAAATCCACTTTTCCCTCACACTAAGTCAACATCTTACAAAAGTTTTAATGTAGAGAATTAATTTCTTTTCATAGTACAGTCATAGTATACGTTTCATCTGGTTGCTATTGAGATATAAAAGTGATATATTATGACTGCTGTACCTTGAATATCTCTATAATTTTGAAAGAGTATTTATTTTCCATCGTGGCCTTAGTGATGTCTATTTCATCTAGGCATATAAATAAATCCCTAAATGCAATACGAAATATTCACAGAGTGGTTATAACAATATTTAAAATAGACAATATACATCTTTTTACATGTGAGTTATTAAGTTTTTAATCTTCCAGTAATATTCAGTTCCGAAGAATTTTACAGCTTACTGCATGGTACTCACGGACCTGTGTTTCGGGGCTCAAGATAAAGCACTTGAACTCGATCGTCATCTTCTGGATTCTTGCTTCTAAGATTCTGTCGTGCCAACTCTTGAAGCTGTGTATGGAGTGCGTCTGCACCATTTCCTTAACTATAGGTCATTCCACTTTTCAACTTCCCCGTGATTGAAATAAAACATTCCGTCGTCCGTAGCGCTAATATAAGAACATAAGAAAAAAGGAACACTGCAGCAGGCCTACTGGCCCATGCGAGGCAAGTCCATCACTCCCCGGCTTAGACCTGACTACCTGGAGTTTACCTGACCACCTGGAGTTAACCCTCTCCAGGTAAACTCCAGGTAGTCAGGTCACTTCCACTTAAGGAATTAGTACGGCATCTGACCTAGTAGCACAAGCTAGTCAGGTCCAACTCACACCCACCAACACCCACTCATGTATTTATCTAACCTATTTTTAAAACTACACAACGTCCCAGCCCCTATGACGGTACTCGGGAGTTTGTTCCACTCATCCACAACTCTATTACCAAACCAGTGCTTTCCTATATCCTTCCTGAATCTGAACTTTTCCAACTTGAAACCATTGCTGCGAGTCCTGTCTTGGCTGGATATTTTTAGCACGCTATTTATATCCCCTTTATTTATTCCTGTTTTCCATTAATACACCTCAATCATATCCCCCCTAATTCTACGCCTTTCTAGAGAGTGCAGATTCAGGGCCCTCAGTCTATCCTCATAGGGAAGATTTCTGATACATGGGATCAACTTTGTCATCCTCCTCTGTACATTTTCCAGTACATTTATATCCATTCTGTAATACGGTGACCAGAACTGTGCAGCATAATCTAAATGAGGCCTAACCAAAGATATATAGAGTTGAAAAACAACCTGAGGACTCCTATTATTTATGCTTCTTGATATGAAGACAAGGATTCTGTTAGCTTTATTGCGAACACTTATGCACTGTTGTCTTGGTTTCAGATTACCGCTAACCAGAACTCCTAAATCCTTCTCGCAATCACAAGTATTAAGATCTACATTATTCAGTTTATATGTGGCATGGTTATTGTCCTGTCCAACATTTAGAACTTTGCATTTGTCCACATTAAACTGCATCTGCCACTTCTACGACCACTGCATCAGTCTATTCAAATCATCCTTGAGTGCTCTAATGTCCTCATTAGAATGAATTGGACGGCCTATTTTGGTGTCATCAGCAAATTTGCTGATGTTGCTATTTATTCCCTCATCTGTCATTTATGTAAATAGTAAACAACAGGGGGCCCAAAACTGACCGGCCACTTTCCTCACTCTAGCTATATTATATGATCATCCTTCTATTAATTATATTATTGGTCATCCCTTCTATTAACTATAATATTGGTCATCCCGTCTTTGAAATATATTATCGGTAATCTCGTGTATTAACTATATTATTGGACATCCCGTCTTTGAAATATATTATCGGTAATCTCGTGTATTAACTATATTATCGGACGTCCAGTCTATTTTAGCAAAGTACTTAGCTTTTCTTGAGATCTCTACTTGAGTTTTTCCTGAAGCATCAATCGTTTCTATAATGACAAAAGTGGAAGGAAAAGAAGACGATTTCGTCGCTAAGACTGCAGACGGACAAGAGGCTGACGGTGAGACTCAGCTCCTTATGAAGGATTCACTCGAGATGTTAAATGATACAGCCAGAGACGTCAATGAAAGCAATGATATATCATCCTGTGTGAGCTTCAAAAGACCTTCCTCCACATCACCTCTCACTGCACCTTCCAAAAAGCCAAAATTGGACGTGACTCTCATCCACGACAAGAGTACCGAACTTTCCGAGAATTGCTGCCCCCCAGACATTGAGACAAAAACAGGCAGATTCACCGGCGACACTGTTATCCCCGTATTATCCTGGAGCAGCCTGGATATCAAGAAAAGACTTGGTAGAGGGGGATGTGGAGAGACTTCGAGAGCTATCTTAAAACAAAAAGATGGTTCCACAACCACCGTCGTGGTCAAGGAGTTCTTTGGTGACATTGATGTAGAAGAAGCTGTAAAGGAAGCCAGAGCTCTCCTCAAGGTTGATGGCGCTGGTGGTGCTCCAAAACTTTATGGAATAATTTATGAACCTTTAGCCATCGTTATGTCTTACTGCACCGGAATAACTTTCTCAAAATTTATATTGAAGAATTCTTTGGAAAATTGCCAGAAGGCATATAGAGCAGCTAAGAAAGCATTAAAAGATTTCCATAAGACCGATTTTGCCCATAATGACATAACAGAATCAAATATCATCATCAGAAAGAAAGGGCAAAATTACATAGCACATCTCATAGATCTGGGCCGAGCTATAGACAAGACCCTGAAACCCAAACTTTACAAGAAAAAGAAGGAAAATGATAAGAAGTATTTGAAGGAAATACGCGGATTTATTATGCAAGACAAGAATGTGACTTTGTGGTGAGTTATGAGACCTAGGATCAAGTTCCACCGTTCCCTGCGACCACCGTTCCTTGAGACCACCGTTCCTTGAGACCACCGTTCCCTGCGACCACTGTTTCTTGAGACCACCGTTCCCTGCGACCACCGTTCCCTGCGACCACCGTTCCTTGAGACCACCGCTCCTTGAGACCACCGTTCCCTGCGACCACTGTTCCTTGAGACCACCGTTCCCTGCGACCACCGTTCCTTGAGACCACCGTTCCTTGAGACCACCGTTCCCTGCGACCACCGTTCCTTGAGACCACCGCTCCTTGAGACCACCGTTCCCTGCGACCACTGTTCCTTGAGACCACCGTTCCCTGCGACCACCGTTCCTTGAGACCACCGTTCCTTGAGACCACCGTTCCCTGCGACCACCGTTCCTTGAGACCACCGCTCCTTGAGACCACCGTTCCCTGCGACCACTGTTCCTTGAGACCACCGTTCCCTGCGACCACCGTTCCTTGAGACCACCGTTCCTTGAGACCACCATTTTCTACGACCACCGTTCTTGAGACCATCATTTCCCGAGACCAATCACTCACATAGGTAATGAGTTGAGTTAAGATGGTTGAGTGTGCTGCGGATATCAGACATAGAATCGAGCCTCCACAGTTCTTCAGACCATCCTTCACTAAGGCCACTGTTCCTTAAGTTTTATTAGTTCAGTATCTTTATTATGCACCCCATACTAATATGTCTTTGTCTTCATTTTGTTTTGGGTGTGTGGCCCTTGATCCTTGTCTCGTCTCGTGGCCCTTGATCCTTGTCTCGTCTCGTGGCCCTTGATCCTTGTCTCGTCTCGAGAAGCCTAACTCTGTCTACCCATCGATGCCACTTATTTGTTGTAATCAAGTCCTCCATCTTCCTCACGTCTCCTTCACAGCGGTCAAATTCATTTCTGTGAGTTTCCGTAAATCTCATTTTCCTTCATCTCCTTGTTGCAAATCACTGAACGTTCTCAAGCTTTTGAACGTACTTGTTCAGTTGGGGTTTCCATGCTGGGGTTACTTACGTCGTGTAGTGACGCTGACCTTCCTAGGTGTTTCACTGAGGTTCCTGGATGCAAAATAAAAAGGCAGTAACCAATCCCTTTTGAAAGAACTTAGTTACAAGCTACAGGAAAGAACTTAGTTACAAGCTACAGGAAAGAACTTAGTTACAAGCTACATGAAAGAACTTAGTTACACAGCTACAGGAAAGAACTTAGTTACAAGCTACAGGAAAGAACTTAGTTACACAGCTACAGTAAAGAACTTAGTTACAAGCTACATGAAAGAACTTAGTTACAAGCTACAGGAAAGAACTTAGTTACACAGCTACAGGAAAGAACTTAGTTACAAGCTACAGGAAAGAACTTAGTTACACAGCTACAGGAAAGAACTTAGTTACACAGCTACAGGAAAGAACTTAGTTACACAGCTACAGGAAAGAACTTAGTTACACAGCTACAGGAAAGAACTTAGTTACACAGCTACAGGAAAGAACTTAGTTACACAGCTACAGGAAAGAACTTAGTTACAGCCATGAAGACTTAGTTACACAGCTACAGGAAAGAACTTAGTTACACAGCTACAGGAAAGAACTTAGTTACACAGCTACAGGAAAGAACTTAGTTACACAGCTACAGGAAAGAACTTAGTTACACAGCTACAGGAAAGAACTTAGTTACACAGCTACATGAAAAAGGTTCTAACCTACTTTTCTCAAGAACATGGAGAGCAAAGATTACAACTCTTAGAATTATTTTGAAAAAATAATATTTGTAGAATGAGATAAGATTGACCAGCTACTTTAACGCTGCCTCACGAGACCAGCTGTCAGTGTGTCAGTGTTATTTACCAGGAGTGGAAGATAAGATTTGTTGGGATTTTTAACCCGGAGGGATAGACACCCTGGATAACCCAAGAAATTCAGTGCGTCATTGAGGACTGTCTGTCTAATTTCCATTGGGGTTCTTTAATCTTGTTCCCCAGGATGCCACCCACACCAGTCGACTAACACACAGGTACCTACTTACTGCTAGGTGAACAGGGACAGCAGGTGTAAGGAAACATGCCCAACGTTTCGACCCATGGCGGGGATGAACCACGCACACTCAGTGAGTGAGGCGAGTGCGTTCCCAACCGAGCCATGGGACACTAATCTACTACCTATATTTATAAACATAATGCGTTTAAGCATAATGTATATAAATAGCAGAAAGTGTAAACAAGAAGAACCCCACATTGTTTGGCAACACAAACAAATTTGTCTTGGTCAGCAGGAGGGCGCTGGAGCGCGTCCAAATCTTCACTACCATAACAAGCATTAAGACCATTCATTTCTCAGCAAGCACGTAAGCAAGCACACACACACACAGGAGCTGAGTATCGACCCCTGCAACCGAAATTAGGTGAGTACACAAACACACACACACACACACACACACACTACGACTCGACCTGCAACCACAACTAGGTGATACACACACACACACACACACACATTCACACACACATTCACACACACACAGGAGCTGAGTCTCGATCCCTTCAACCGCAATTAGGTGAATACACAAACACACACACTAAGGGGTATGTCCTACGAGGAGAGGTTAAGGGAAATCGACCTGACGACACTGGAGGACAGGAGAGATAGGGGAGACATGATAACGACATATAAAATACTGAGAGGAATTGACAAGGTTGACAGAGACAGAATGTTCCAGAGATGTGACACAGCAACAAGGGGTCACAGTTGGAAGTTGAAGACTCAGATGAATCACAGGGATGTTAGGAAGTATTTCTTCAGTCACAGAGTGGTCAGGAAGTGGAATAGTTTGGGAAGCGATGTAGTGGAGGCAGGATTCATTCATAGCTTTAAGAAGAGGAATGGTAACGCTCATGGCGCAGGGAGAGTGACCCAGTAGCGGCCAGTGAAGAGGTGGGGCCAGGAGCTGTGACTCGTCCCCTGCAACCACAACTAGGTGAGTACACACACACACACACACAGTTTGGAACCCACACCTGGTCAAGCAGAGGTTTGCAACAAGACTAGTCCCAGAGCTCAGGGGATTGTCCTACGAAGAAAGGTTAAGGGAAATCGGCCTGACGACACTAGAGGACAGGAGGGTTACGGGATAAGGTGGACAGAGACAAGATGTTCCAGAGAGGGGACACAGAAACAAGGGGTCACAGTTGGAAGTTGAAGACTCCTATGAGTCAAAGGGATGTTAGGAAGTATTTCTTCAATCATAAAGTTGTCAGGAAGTATAATAGCCTAGAAAGTGACGTAGTGGAGGCAGGAACCATACATAGTTTTAAGACGAGGTTTGATAAAGCTCACGGAGCAGGGAGAGAGAAGACCTAGTAGCAATCAGTGAAGAGGCGGGGCCAGGAGCTATGATCCAACCCCTGCAGCCACAAATAGGTGAGTACACACACACACACAAGGAAGGTGATACATGCACACACGGCAGCAGCAGCAGCAGCGACCCAGCAAGGTCGTGGATGACCCACAGGAAGGAGGCAGCAGGAAGAATGAGTAACTGAGCAATGTACTTCACTTCCTGCAGTCTGTCGAGTAGAGTTCTTGGACAAAGTAATCCAGTAACTGCAGTCTGTTAAACATTGTACTCAAAGGTGATCTATGGTTCAAAAGGACCTGTTTTCGATTCCCAGTCTGAGGAAAGATTTAGGGGAATTTATCCGATTATTCCTGCTACTGTTAATTTAATGCTAAATAAGTCCCTGAGTGTTAGCCTACTGGTGTGGGTCACATCCTGGGAGGGTGGAAGTATATCTTAGACTGGGCTTCATCTCAAGATGACATGAGGCAATAAAACAGCTTTACCATGGTAAAGGAGAGGGCTTCGGGGGTCAACGCCCCCGCGGTCCTGTCTGAAACCAGGCCTCATGGTGGATCAGGGTCTGATCAACCAGGCTGTTACTGCTGGCCGCACATAACGTACAAACCACAACCCGGTTGATCAGGTAATGACTTCAGGTGCCTGTCCAGCCCCTTCTTGAAGACAGAGGTCTATTGGTAATCCCCCTTCTGTATGCTGGGAGGCAGTTGAACAGTCTTGGATCCCTGACACGTATTGTGTTGTCTCTTAGTGTACTCGTGGTGTCTCTCCTGCTTTTCATTGGGGGAATGTTGCATCTCCTGCCAAGTGAGTCTTGGTTTCATAAGGAGTGATTTTCATGTGCAAGTTTGGTATTAATCTCTCTAAGATTTTCCAAGTGTATATTATCATGTATCTTTCTCGCCTGCATTCCAGGGAATACAAATCCAGGGACTTCAACAGTTCCAAGTAATTTAGGTGCTTTATCGTACTTGTGTGTGCCGTGAAAGTTCTCTGTACATTCTCCAGGTCAGCAATTTCGCCTGCCTTGAATGGAGAGTTAGTGTACTGCAGTATTCCAGCCTAGAGAGAACAAGCGATTTGAAGAGAATCATCATGGGTTTGGCGTCTCTAGTTCTGAAGGTTCTCATTATCCATCCTATCATTTTTCTAGCAGATGAGGTAGATACATTGTCGTTTTTGAAGGTGAAATCCTCTGACATTATGACTCCCAGGTCCTTCACATAAGTTTATCGCTCTGTTGTGTGATTAGAATTTGTTTGATTCCCTGATAAAGTTTTAATTTCCTCAAGTTTTCCATATCTGAGTAGTTGAAATTTCTCTTCATTGATCTTCTTATTGTTTTCTGCGGCTCATTTAAAGATTTGGTTGATGTCCACTTGGAGTCTTGCAGTGTCTTCGATGGAGGACACTGACATGGCAATTCGGGTGTCATATGCAAAGGAAGACTTGGAGCTATGGCTTACTTCTGCATGTTAGATATGAGGAACAGGATGGGAGCGAGTACTGTGCCTTGTGGAACAGAGCTTTTCACTGTAGCCGTCTCAGACTTTACACTGTTTACTATTACTCTTTGTGTTATATTTGTTACAAAGTTATAGATCCATCTACCAACTTTTCCTGTTATTCCTTAATCACGTATTTTGTGCGCTATTACACCGTGGTCACACTTGTCAAAGGCTTTCGCAAAGTCTGTGTATACTACATCTGCATTTTGTTTATCCTCTAAAGCATCCAGGACCTTGTCATAGTGGTCCAGTAGCTGGTACAGACAGGAGAGACCTGCTCTAAACCCATGCTGCCATTGGTTGTGTAACTGATGGGTATCTAGATGGGTGGCGATCTTGCTTCTTAGAACCCTTTCAAAGATTTTTTATATTGGATGTTAGCACTATCAGTCTGTAGTTCTTTGCTATTGCTTTACTGCCACCTTTGTGGAATGGGGCTATGTCTGTTGTTTTTAATGACTGTGGAATGACTCCTGTGTCTATGCTTCCTTTCCATAGAATACTAAAGGCACGTGATAGGGGCTTCTTGCTGTTCTTGATGAACACGGAGTTTAACGAGTCCGGGCCTGAGGCAGAGTGCATGGGCATGTCATTAATTGCCTTTTCGAAGTCTTGTGGTGT
The DNA here is from genome assembly GCA_009830355.1 of Cherax destructor. NCBI lineage: Eukaryota > Metazoa > Arthropoda > Malacostraca > Decapoda > Parastacidae > Cherax > Cherax destructor. Next base: position 17,367 of record WNWK01008619.1, read on the forward strand.
TAAGACAACATCAGAGATTTTTGAAATGACCAAATTTTGAGTCTAGGTCATAAAAAAAATAATTTAGATTGTCGATCCTTAGTCTGGTTAATAGTTCACTAAACACTGAGTCGTACTGGGACTTTATTATCTCACTCATTTCGTTGCTTTCATCTGTGTATGTCCTATCTAAGGGTACTAGAGGTCACCGGCTCTTCGTCATAGTAGGAGCTGCCAGATGTCACCGGTTTCTCCAACACGCAAGTTATACTTTTTGTATCAAACTGAACACATGTTTCTCTGTTAAATAATATTCCAGTAGTCTTTTCACGAGCTAGTCCAAAATCACAGACCGGATTCGTTCAAAAATAAGTGATCCACTGACCGGATTCAAAAGCTGACAGAGTTTCTAGGAGCCCTTAACACTTAACCGGATTGTTGAAAAATAAGTGATCCTCTGACCAGATTCCTATGCTGGGGTTTTAGGCGCCCTTATCAAACACCCAAACAGTTACTGCTAGGAGCGGTAAGATTGTTTCATACACATACACGTACAAATACAAATAGATACACATACAAATAAACAGATTTACCTTTTAAGGAGGTTATTAGTAGAATATACAGTATAACAAAAAAATCACATCAAGAAACTCTGTGTAGCTTGCCGCCGCAGCAACAAACAGGCTTCTACATGGATTACGTGAAACTTCTGTGGGAAATGTGCCCACGCATCTTGTGCAGATATCCAGGAATCATCTACAAGAGATATTAAACCAGGGAAGTGTTTTTGGGTATGCCCAAAGGAGAACCAACTGTGGAAAAAAATCACATTGGTATTAAAAGACGAAAACATCAAAACGGCCTTCATAGAAAACCTGACAGCATTCTATAACAGATGGGAAAAATAAAAGAACTGGGTCAGATGGTGCTATCGCCCCTGGTGCAGATGCTGTCCTGGTAGACATAAATTGTAAGAATACAGAAATGAAAGTTGGTGGCCTGGAGCGAGACAGGAGCTCTAGTGAGGAAACAGGTGTAGACAAGGACATGCAAAACCCTATGTTACAAACTAGCAATACCACTGGAGATAGTAAATAACACACGAGCTTTTAAAACTCTGCACCAAATTCACCTTAAACCAGAAAATAATAGAGCCAACAAGATTGGAAAATATACTGGACCTCATCTTCACTAACAATGATGATCTGATACGAAATATTACCATATCAAAAACAATATACACAGATCACAACATAATAGAGGTTCAGACAGGTAAGCACGGGGCCCCAGACCAACAAAATGTGATCAGTCACGAGGGAGCCTTCACCAAATTCAACTTCAATAACAAAAACATAAGGTGGGACCAAGTCAACCAAGTCCTAAATTATATAAACTGGGAAGATAGCCTAAGTAACACGGATCCAAATATATGTCTAGAACAAATTAACTCTGTGGCACTCGAGGTATGCTCAAGGCATATTCCTTTAAGGAAAAGGAAGAGAAGATGTAAACTAGAAAGAAAAAGGTGCTCCCTATACAGGCGAAGGCAAAGAATAACTGAGCGGCTAAAAGGGGCCAATATATCTGGAATACGAAGGGAGGCACTGGTCAGAGAAATAGCAAACATCGAACTAAAGCTAAAAGAATCTTACAGGAGTCAAGAAACGCGGGAAGAACTTTTCTTATGCATAAGAACTTTTTTGGTATAAGAACTTTTCTTGGCAAAAGAACTTTTCCTATGCCAAATCAAAGTCGAGATGGGTCCCACACAGATGAAAGCAAGGAAAAGAGTGAGCTACTAAAATCCCAATATGACTCGGTTTTTAGCGAGCCGCTAACCAGACTAAGAGTCAAAGACCTAAATAAAAATTTTATGGCACAGAATTTCGTAGACTCAAATCTATCTGATCTTATCCTGACGCCAAATGACTTCGAAAAGGCGATAAATGAATGCACATGCACTCTGCCCCAGGCCCACACTCATGGAACTCCGTGCTCATCAAGAACTGCAGGAAGCCCCTATCACGTGCTTTTAACTTCTATGGAGAGGGAGCATGGGCAGGAGTCATCCCACAGCTGCTAAAAGCAACAGACATAGCCCCACTCCACAAAAGGGGCAGTAAAGCAATAGAAAAGAACTACAGACCAACAGCGCTAACATTCCATATCATAAAAATCTTGGAAAGGGTTCTAAGAAGCAAGATCACCACCCATCTAGATACCCATCAGTTACACAACCCAGGGCAACATTGGTTTAGAGCAGGTCGCTCCTACCTATCCCAACTACTGGACAACTATGACAAGGTACTGGATGCTCTAGAAGACAAACAAAACGCAGATGTAGTATACACTGACTTTGCAAGTGTGACCATGGTGTAATAGCGCACAAAATGCATGGTAAAGGAACAACAGGAAATGTTGGCAGATGGATCTATAATTTCCTAACAAAGAGAACACATCTGACATAGACAGGGATGTAAGCCACAGCACCGTGACTTCCTTTGCAGATGACACTCGAATTTTTGCATGACAGTGTCCACCATTGAAGACACTGCAAGACTCCAGGCGGACATCAACCAAATCTTTTAATGGGCCGCAAAAAACAATATGAAGTTCAACGATGAGAAATTTCAATTACTCTGATATGGAAAACGTGAGGAAATTAAAACTGTATCGGAGTATAAAACAAATTCCAACTACACAATAGAGCAAAAAAACTAATGGAAAAGACTTGGAAGTGATGATGTCAGAGGATATCGCCTTCAAAGACCACAACATTGTATCAATCGCATCTGCTAGAAAAATGACAAGATGGATAATGAGAACCTTCAAAACTTGGGATGCCAAGCCCATGATGACACTCTTCAGGTTGCTTGTTCTATCTAGGCACGAATATTACAGCACCTTTCAAGGCAGGTGAAACTGCTGACCTAGAAAATGTACAGAGAACCTTCATGGCACACATAACTGCGATAAAACACCTCAATTATTGGGAATGCTTAAAGTTCCTCAACCTGTACTCCCTCGAATGCAGGCGGGAGAGATACATGATTATATATACCAAACTTGCACATGAAAATCACTCCATATGAAAGCAAAAGACTCGGCAGACGATGCAACATCCCCTCAATGAAAAGCAGGGGAGCCACTAGCACGATAAGAGACATTAAAATAAGCGTCAGGGGCCCAGAACTGTTCAACTGCCTCCCAGCATACATAAGGGGGATTACCAATAGACCCCTGGCTGTCTTCTAGACGGCGCTGGACAGGCACCTAAAGTCAGTACCTGACCATCCAGGCTGTGGTCCGTACATCGGGTTGCGTGCAGCCGACAGTAACAGCCTGGTTGATCAGGTCCTGATCCACCATGAGGCCTGGTCACAGACCGGGCCGCGGGGGCGTTGACCCCAGAAACCCTCTCCAGGTATACTCCAGGTAAGCAGGGGTCCAATACTGGATGTTGTTTTCACCTCAAATTTGGCATAAGAGAAGAAGTATTTTGGGTTTCTTTCAATTTCATTAATGGCTTTAAGTTCTTCCTGAGATTCTTGTCTCCTGTAAGATTCCTTATGCTTAAGTACGATATTTGCTATTTCTCTGACCATTACCTTTCTTCGTATTTTTGATATATTGGCCCCTCTTAGCAGCTCTGTGATTCTTCGTTTTCGCCTGTATAAGGAGCGTTTCTCTTTCTAGTTTACATCTTCTCTTTCTTTTTCTTAATGGAGACAGCACTTTTTCCCCAATGCCATGAGCTGCCACTTTCTTTAGCAGTCTCTGGTGCGGTACTCTATCAAAAGCCTTACTAAAATCTAAATAAACAATATCGAATTCTTTATCGTGATCAACAGCCTCAAAAGCTTTACTAAAGAAGGTTAATAAATTAGATAGGCAGGAACGCCCCCTCGTGAATCCATGCTGAGTATCATTAATCAAATTATTGTTATCTAGATGGCTTCTAATAATATCAGCAGACCTCAAGTACCACAGAGTTAAGTTTTTTCTAGGCAAAGGTTTGGATCTGTGTTGTTTAGGATATCTTCCCAGCTTGTTTTATTTAGGACATTGTTGACTTGTTCCCAGTGTATGTTTTTGTTACTGAATATGAATTTTGTGAAGGCACCCTCATAAATGATCACATTTTGCTGGTCAGGTGCCCTGCGCATTCATGTCTGTATCTGTGATCTGATTGTATGTCCTTGATACGGTTATATTATGTATCAGATCTTCGTTGTTAGTAAAGATGAGGTCCAGTATATTTTCTAGTCTTGTAGGTTCTATTATTTCCTGATTTAAGGTGAATTTGGTGCATAGATTTAATAGTTCGTGTATATATGTGTTTTCATCTGAACTGCCTCCTGGGATGATCTCTGCTAAAACATTATTTGTTACACTCCTCCTTTTTAGGTGTCTCAAGTTGAAATATCCCAGTAACAAGATGTTTGGGGCAGGAGTTGGGAGATTTTCCAGACAGTGGTCAATTTTTAAAAGCTGATCCTGAAATTGCTGGGAAGTTGCATCCACAGGCTTGTATATATCCATAATGACAAGGTTTGGTTTTCAATCTTTACTGCCTAAACTTCAACTACATCATTTGAGTTGTTTATTAGTTCTGAGTAAATGAGCGACTCTGTGATGTACAGGCCAACCCCCTCCTTGTTGCCTTTGAAGAGTTTCGAGAGTCTCACTACTCTCGGAGCCCAGCCATGGACCAGGCTCGTCTGGTGCTTGCCTGGTCAACCAGGCTGTGTCTGCTGGAGGCCCGCTGCCCCACATATCTATCACAGACTGGTTGATCTGGCACCTGGTGAAGATACTGTCCAGTTTCCTCTTGTTGCCTGTTTAGTCTGTCGCATCTCAATAGGTTATAACCTGGTATCCATATTTTGTTGTCAAAATGATCTTTTAGGAAGGGTGTCCGTGAAAGCCCCAAACATTGCATTTGACTCTGTGAGCAGTCCCTTGATGTAAGGTATTTTGTTGATGGCTTTAGACTCTGTATGTTTGCAAAGATAAATGTCGTTATACTGATGGAATTTAGGGGGGCTTTGTTTGCTGGCATTAATATCTGTTGTTCTGGACTAGAGGCCGATGACTGCCCCTCTACTCCAAAAGTGTTTTCAGTTGATGTAGGATTTCTGTCATATCTTGCTGGTCTTTTTTCCTTCCTGGCACAAAAAAAAAGTTCTCTGGAGAGGTTTTAGCTCCCCTCTTTTGTTTTCCCTGGTCTGGATCTTCTGTACTTTCTTGTCCCCTTTAGACGGTGTGCCTGACAGTATATGTTTTAGCATTGTCTTTCATGTACTGACGAGTGACACATTTTGGGGTGAAATAAGATGATGAGTTGCACCCTCCTGTTTTCATGTGGGTGTGGCATTTTTTTGGGGATGGTCAGAAGTGCATGTCCCATCTGTATCCTGCAGATACACAAAGCAATAATTAGCATTGATTGGATTTTTGTTTGCCAGGATTTTTTTTGTGGCTGCGTTCCCTACTGGTACATTTTTTCTGTTTCTCCACTGCCTACAGCCCCTGTCCGGACATCAGTGCTTACACCAATTTTTACTAGTAATGTATCAACACTATTCCACAGGGGAATCATCCCCTTTTGTTCCATCTCCAGCAGTATTGCTCCTTTGTACATTTGAAAATTGTAAATAAACCTGTGTAAAAAGAAATGTTGTCCTCCTCTCTGCGGTCTGTTATTTACTGTACAGGGGAAAGGTACTTCACCTCTCCAGTCTGCTTGAAAAGTACCGCTAATGCTGAAGAACAGTTGGCAGTCACTTAGAACACAGGTATGAAGGCAATATGAAGAACAGGCTTTAAATTTAAATTACGTTTCGCTCTACCCTGCGCGAAAAGTTCTTCCAGTAAAAGCTTGTTTTCCACATTTTTTTTCATAGCCTTACGTGTCGGTATCGCGCCTGTCCGTTCACTTGACGACGCAGGTTATGCTGTCAGCCTACAAAGTACAGTTTGTTCCTTCCTTCATTTAACAAAAACATGACTACACAACTTCAGTGGAAACATAATACGCATAGTGAAGGTTCAAATTCAGAATATTGAGAGTACATCAAGAGATAATGCAGTATCTTCGCATATAGTGTGAAATAATAAGCGAATGATGATATAGAAAGTAAATACGGAGTCGAATTAGATTAAACGTTCCTCTCCAGGGTATCATTCGTACTGTCTTGGACACAGAGTTCTTGTCTAGGATATCATTAGTGACTTGGACACAGAGTTCTACTCCAGGACATCACTCATTCTGAGACGAAATCGGTGTAGTTCTTTGTTATTCGTACAAATTCCTACCGCCACGAGAACTGAAGAAAAGACACATATGTAGAGCAGGCCTTTAGTGTAAGTATGTCAGTGTCAATATCTCTCTCTCTCTCTCTCTCTCTCTCTCTCTCTCTCTCTCTCTCTCTCTCTCTCTCTCTCTCTAAGTTCTCTGGAGACCCGCTTCACTATGACCAACATAGGCTCTTCAAGAACAAGTGGCATCGCTAACACCTGTTTCTCCAGTCAGAAGAGAACCTGTTACTTAATTAAGCCTCACTAGGTGGTAGAAGGTCGATCCTGACTGCCAGAGCAGCGTGTCTGTTACCAGCGGACGGAGGATCAAGCCTCCACTACTCCTAAAAATGACGCACCGGTTTAATGTTTCACATATGACAACAGGAATTCCAGTGCTGGTGTGTCTCAGCATTTCACTATACAATATATCTATAATGATTATTTTTGAATGCAGTAAGTTTTTATTCTTAAAAAAAAATTGCAATTGACAAAATAAAATTATTTAAAAATATTCACTTTCACTTTGCAGCTCATACTTCAGCTTGAACAAGGTACGTGGCGATACCAACGTACGTGGCGATACCAACGTACGTGGCGATACCAACGTACGTGGCGATACCAACGTACGTGGCGATATAAACGTACGTGGCGATACCAACGTACGTGGCGATACCAACGTACGTGGCGTTGCCAACATACGTGGCGATACCAACGTACGTGGCGATACCAACGTACGTGGCGATACCAACATTCTAACGAACTACATGTCCGGCGTTGCCAGATGTAAGCCGCCCTTGTAATGTAAATTAACCAAATTACATTTACCTAACCTAATCTAATTTAGAATATGAAATGTTTACATTTACATAGATTTAGATTAGACAGTAAGCTAGGAACTGTAAGGCGTGGGAAAACACCCGTCGTATCCAGAAGACAGGTTGCATATAGATAATAATTTGAGATGTAGCCATATGAGTTATGAGTAAACATGAATATCCCGCGACTAGAATATCTAATGAATAATGAGATTTAGACAGCAGAGAGTAATGAAGAAAGAATGTCCCGTGTACCTTATTGCGGCAAGACTTTATTTGCATACAATGAGTTGATGTAACACTGACGGCCGGGGAGACGCCTTATTGCAACTGATGCTTGTGCCTCACAACCTACGATAGTCGTCTTTGTGTACAGTTGTGTACTCACCGAGCTTTACTCACTAAGATTTGGGTGTGGGGGTCGAGTTTTAGTCCCTGGCCCTGTGTCTCGTCTTACACTTGACCAACATAGACTCTAGCTTCTTTGCCCCTATCATATTTAGTATTGAAACTACACATTAAATATATATATATATATATATATATATATATATATATATATATATATATATATATATATATATATATATATATATATATATGTTTGTGTGTGTGTGTGTAGGAGAGAGGGAGATAATTTCCCAGAAAAGTATATGTGTGATGTCACCATGGTTGTTCAATATATTTATAGATGGAGTTGTAAAAGAAGTGAATGCTCGGGTCTTGGCAAGAGGTGTGGGGTTAAAAGATAAAGAATCTAACACAAAGTGGGAGTTGTCACAGTTGCTCTTTGCTGATGACACTGTGCTTTGGGAGATTCTGAAGAGAAGTTGCAGAGGTTGGTGGATGAGTTTGGTAGTGTATGTAAAAGAAGAAAATTAAAAGTGAATATAGGAAAGAGTAAGGTGATGAGGATAAAATAATTAGGTAACGAAAGATTGGATATCAAATTGGAGGGAGAGAGTATGGAGGAGGTGAATGTATTCAGATATTTAGGAGTGGACGTGTCAGCAGATAGGTCTATGAAAGATAAGGTGAAACAAACCATACCACGGGTGGGGTTAGAACCCACGATAAGATAGTCGTAAAACTCCAGACCGTGTCATTATGATTTCGTGAGTCAATGAGGTGAATCATAGAATTGACGAGGGAGAAAAGGTGAGTGGTGCAATGAGGAGTCTGTGGAGACAAAGAACTTTGTCCATGGAAGCAAAGAGGGGAATGTATGAGAGTATAGTTATTCCAACGCTCTTCTATGGGTGTGAAGTATGGGTGGTGAATGTTGCAACGAGGAGAAGGCTGGAGGCAGTGGAGATGTCATGTCTGAGGGCAATGTGTGGTGTGAATATAATGCAGAGAATTCGTAGCTTGGAATTAGGAGGAGGTGCGGGATTACCAAAACTATTATCCAGAGAGTTGAGGAGGGGTTGTTGAGGTGGTTCGGCCATGTAGAGAGGATGGTATAAAATGGAATGACTTCGAGAGTGTATAAATCTGTAATGGAGGGAAGGCGGGGTAGAGGTCAGCTTAGAAAGGTTGGAGGGAGGGGGGTAAAGAAGGTTTTGTGTGCGAGGGGCTTGGACTTCCAGCAAACATGCTTGAGCGTGTTAAATAGGAGAGAATGGAGACAAATGGCTTTTAGGACTTGATGTACTGTTGGAGTGTGAGCAAGGTAATATTTATGAAGGGATTCAGGGAAACCGGCAGGCCGGACTTGAGTCCTGGAGATGGGAAGTACATTACTATTACTATTATTCCTATCAGTCTTTAGTTTCCATCTTGATGCAGGTCACGTCCTCTTGAACACCTTGTCTTGTCTTCCCTGTGCATTCCTCTCGTTATTATATACATCGTGATTATATTACCCCTATACCCTCCTTCCTTCTAAAGTCATTAAATTCACTTTTTTGAGTCTTTTCTCGAGTATCGTGTCCCTCTGAGTTAGGTACTACTATTGTTGCAATATCTGAACCTTCTCTTACTTTTGTATGCGCTTATTCATGTGGGGATTCCATGCTGGTGTTGCGTACTCCTCGATGGACCATACATACCTCGTGTAAAATATCCAAAATTATTTTTTGTTTAATGTTCCTTAATGTTACACAACGATTTGCCAATCTTGCGAATACTGCTGACGTTACTCTGCTTATATGCTTCACTGATTTGCAGCATTTGTGATCCTAACGTGCTTTTGTTTATCTGTTATGATCTGATATTCTCCCTTCAGGCTGTGCTCCATTCCTAGTCTCCTTTTTCTTTTTCTGATCTTTGTTATCTAACATCTGCTCATTTGAATACCAAGAGTCACTTGAGTGACCCTGAAGTATGTTTACATCTCTCACTGTTCTTATTTTCCTTATTAGTTTCACAGCATCAGAAAATGTGGACATATATGATTCAGTACCGTCACTTAGATTGTTTACATATATCACCAATAATAGCGGCCATAGTACAGATCCTTGGGGTAACCCACTCTTTACCCTTGCCCATTCTTAATTTCCCTCCCTCCTTGTTACTCTCAGCAACCTGCCTGTCAGTTACTTCCTGATCCACTTGACCATTTATCCTCATTACTCCTGCCTGTTTATCCAGCTACTGGATTAACCTCTGGTGAATTACTGGATTTGGCGTTTTTCTACAGTCAGGAAAGACTCACTCTACCCAACCTTCTTATTCTTGTTTAGTCTCTGTAACTAAATCGTAGTCATGTATGATTTGCCTTCCCTGAATCTATGCTGATTTTCTGTGGTAAGTTGTTTCCTCTCAAGGTGCTCCACCAACCTTCTCCTTACGATCTTCTCCAAAACTCTTGATAGTATACAGGTCAGAGAAATTAGTTTAGTTTACAGCGCCCTGTGTGTTCCCTATTTTGAATATGGGAATCACATGTGTTTTTCTCCAAATGACTGACAGCTGCCCTTCCTTCAGTGGTCTGTATTCTTCCAAGAGTGAACTGATGCTGGCGAGGAGTTTTGGATCCAAGGAACTGGACTTATCTCCACATCTTTGGATCGATTTGATTGCCTGCCTTTCCCTAGGTGCCATGTGACCCGTACTATTTTAATGCTTCCACTTGATTACAATAAGAGGGACCTGTTAATTAAAGACTTCATAATGGACTATAAAGTTCTTGCTCCTTCTTTTGTTGGGTCCCAGTTATTTTTATTGTGTCTAATTTATTTAGTAGTTTTTATTGTGTCAAATTTATTTAGTAGTTTTTATTGTGTCTAATTTATTTAGTAGTTTTTATTCGTTTCTCCCTTCATAACCTGAATAATTTCTAGGTTTTGCTGTTGAGTTTTACCCTCGTTGTGTACCGTTAATTTATTATTCCCTCTTGTTAATATGTTCTTCAATATTCTTTACGTCATATACTATTTTATCGCTTTCTTTAAGATCTCCTCCCTCCTTCTTTAGTCTTTCCACCTGGTCTTTCATATTTCCTTTGTCTGACAATGCATGAGTTTCTTATTTTATCCTTTATCGCAATGTCTTTTAAAATCATCTCTTCCTCCTCTCAACTTATTCTCGTGTAATCGTTTCTGGCTTCTCTACATATTTCTTTGTTTTCTGTTGTTTCCTAAGTTGTATATATTTTCATGCACTTTTCGACTTCCTCTTTACGTCTCTACCACGGACTCTGTTTATTATCTTTCAACTTATACTTGGCATTAATTTATCCGTTCCATCCATAATTTCTATTACATCAACAGTCTCTTGTATCCTCTTTCCAATTATTTGTTTTTAATCCTATTGGATTTCCTTCAAGAAATTGTTCATTCTTGCAGAGTCTTCACTGTGCAGCTCCCTCGAGTCCTTTCTTCAGTCTCACGTTCCCTAGGTAATCAAATCTTGGTAAATATCATGTTAGGTTTATTTGAAAACGAGGTTGAATTTCGCTTTTTCTTCTTCCCCATTCTCACTGGCATCATTTCCTTCACTTGTTGGCTCATGAAGTTCGTCATTACTGCTTTAATGAGTTATTCTCGCCACGTTTCCGGTCCTCATTGAGGGTCTCTGTTCACGCAAGTGATTTCCTTGTGGTTAGAATCACGAGTCCCCTCTGCTGCTCTGTTAATTGTATTTATTATTGCTGTGTTCGTCTTATCATTCTCTTCCTTTAATCTTCTGTTCTTCGGTGGAGAATTATATACAACGACCATTATAACTTTAGCGGTGACAGTCGTTGCTGTCACCGCTGTGTATTATACTATACAACTATCACAACTTTAGCGGTGACAGTCTTTGCTGTCACCGGTGTGTACCCTTTGAACAGACATGCTTTCACGTTAGTCACTATCTCAAAGCTTCATTTTTTTTTTTCCACCTTCACTTCCTTCCCCGTTCACACTTCTTCCGTAAGACTTGGAAGCCGCCAGGAAAATCGCATTTGTCATTGTACTCATGAGTTTTATGTCCAATATAGGAATGATGTCTGAACTGTTATCTGCTATGTTATCCTTCAGTTCACCGCCACTCTTGCATTTTTGTACCAGACTTTGATTTTTCTATCCTTAAGTACCTAATCTTTCATCCTTTCCGCTTGAGAGATAATGATGTGTTCGTCTCTGTTCTCCAGGGATAGGCTGGAAGGACTCAAGAAGGAATCCCTGGAAGTATAGAGAGGACTCTATCAACCCCTGCTACAGAGGTATGTGGCCGGGGTTGGTACTATGATGGGCAACAAAGACTATGTCTCACACACGAATAATCACAAAGTGATGAGCAACAAAGACTATGTCTCACACACGAATAATCACAAAGTGATGAGCAACAAAGACTATGTCTCACACACGAATAATCACAAAGTGATGAGCAACAAAGACTATGTCTCACACACGAATGGTGATAATTTATCATGATTATTGTACTTTAAAGGTTGTCATCTTGGATTTATATTTGTAAACCTTCGGAAAATTTTCTCATTTGTGGATAATCACTACAATATAAATAATTCGTTTCCGAAGAAATGGCACTTTTGTAATGCTAAAATATTATCCACCTATTGAGAAACACTAGAATTATGGTGACAATTGTGAGGTCTCTTATGAAAATCATTAAATCCAAACAAGGCTTTAGTTCTAGATTAAATAACAAAAACAATGGAATTAATAATATATATATATATATATATATATATATATATATATATATATATATATATATATATATATATATATATATATATATATATATATATACATATATATACATATATATATATATATATATATATATATATATATATATATATATATATATATATATATATATATGTATGTATAGGTTATTATTAGCCAGCTCAGGGTCGTTCTTTACTTCTTGTATAATTTATATTATTTATTGTCTGTAAATCATAAATCCAAACAATTACGTAACAACCAAAAATGGAGGAACAAGTTTGATAAGGGAGGGGGAAGTCTGAAAAAGGGGGTCTGAAGAGGCGGGGAAGTTTGAAAAGGTGGGGGGGAAGTCAAAGTAGGGAGAAATTAATTTGTTGAAAAAATAAATACTTGTGAAACATTTGGGAATCTTTGTTGAGGAAACGTCTATCCAGCCTTCATACTTGGTTGTGGTAGTGAGTCTTTATTAACAACGTCCCTCCAGCCTTCATACCTGGTTGTGGTAGTGAATCTTCATTAACAACGTCCCTCCAGCCTTCATACCTGGTTGTGGTAGTGAATCTTCATTAACAACGTCCCTCCAGCCTTCACACCTGGTTGTGGTAGTGAGTCTTCATTAACAGTAACCAGTAATATTGTCACTACACTCTAAACCTGTTTTATTAACGCCCTTGACTTCACTCGCTCGCCTGTGCTTGCGCATGCTCTTGCTGCCTGCAAGAATGTTTGCTGTCTTCCCCTGTGTTTGTTGCTTGCTATCTGGGCCTGCGTTTCCTGCTTCCTCTCTGCGCCCGTGGTTACCGCTTGCTGTCAACGCCAGTGCTTGCTACTTGCTTTCTACGTCTTAGCCACTGTCTCCTGTCTACATTTGGGCATGGTCACTGTCTCCCTGTTGTATGCTGTCTTCGCCTGTGTATTGAAACTTTCTCTTCCTGTCCGAGCATAGTGACTGTCTCCCTGTCTCGTGTCTTCACCTGTGCGTAGTGATGATCATCTGTCTGCTATATGTATTTACACCTGACTTTCTCCTCTTGACTGCTGTTTGCTTCCACTGGAGATCAGTAATTATTAACTATGCAAACTGCGCGTTCCACAGCCCTTGCTTACGTGCAGGTGTAAAACGCAAACCGTGTCACTGCAATCTACGACCCATAAATGTATAGAAGTATTAGCACCAGTACATTGAAAGCCTGTGTGTATACATTCTGTGTACAAGGTCACTCTCAGTGTGTACCTCCTACACTCTGCGTACAATGTACAGTGTAACTAAGTCAGAGATTAAAAAAGAAAACTCAATTATTTGCAACTCAGACATCTCTCGTGACGTCGCCTGAGATTATTGTTGATTAAAATAGCGCTTTGCCGACATGACGAAAACAAAAGTACGTCTTGCAGAACAAGCTTTTTCTGCACCATGTGTCTGTTCTTCACTGAATCATACACAAAAAAACATTGAAAATTATAGAGGCAAGCAAATACAATCCAGCGCCGCCTGGAGACTCTTCAAGTCTCCTAGACCTGATTACACGCTGAACTTGGTACTTAAGTTCCTTAAGCCGGACGATTAATGCTTCAGGTTATACTTATACAGAGACCTCATTACCTCCGTAATGCAGTGAAAGAGATAATTATCATCACCACGCCAGTGCCACGGTTAATTACGGAGCCAGGAAGGTTGTCACAACAAAAACAATGGATTTCATGTTTTGGTTTTACGGTTTCGTAGACGTGATTAGTAGGTGTCCAGATTTTTTTTTATTTAATCTCAGTAGCTCACGTTTGATTATTATGAGAACTAACGAGAGAATTCAACATCGGTGTTAACATATACACCTGATCCTGTGTTAACTATACATTCATGATCCTGTGTTAACCATATGTTCATGATCCTGCGTTAACCATATCTTCATGATCCTGTGTTAACAATATACTTATACTTCGATCCCGTGTTAACCACATTCTCTTGATGCTAATTAACAAGCATTATTGAGAGAATGTTAACAAAACACTTCTCTTGAACCTGTGTTTTGGGAGACCACCAACCTGTATGTTGGGAGACCACTATCCTGTGTGTTGGGGACCACTAGCCTGTGTATTGGGAGACCACTAGCCTGTGTGTTGGGAGACCACTAACCTGTGTGTTGGGACATCACTAACCTGTGTGTTGGAAGACCACTAGCCTGTGTGTTGGGTGACCACTAACCTGTGTGTTGGGAGACCACTAACCTGTGTGTTGGGAGACCACTAACCTGTGTGTTGGGAGACCACTAACCTGTGTGTTGGGAGACACTAACCTGTGTGTTGGGAGACCACTAACCTGTGTGTTGGGAGACCACTAACCTGTGTGTTGGGAGACCACTAACCTGTGTGTTGGGAGATCACTAACCTGTGTGTTTGGAGACCACTAACCTGTATCTTTGGAGAACATTAACCTGTATGTTGGAAGACCACTAACCTGTGTCTTGGGAGATCACTAACCTGTGTCTTGGGAGATCACTAACTTGTGTCTTGGGAGATCACAAACCTGTGTGTTGGGAGACCACCAACCTGTTTATAGTGAGACCACTAACCTGTGTGTTGGGAGACCATTAACTTGTGTGTTGGGAGACCATTAACTTGTGTGTTGGGAGACCACTGACCAGTGTGCTGGGAGACCACTAACCAGTGTGCTGGGAGACCATTATCTTGTGTGTTGGGAGACCATTAACTTGTGTGTTGGTAGTCCACTAACCTGTGTGTTGGGAGACCACTAACCGTGTGCTGGGAGACCACTTATCTTGTGTGTTGGGAGACCATTAACTTGTGTGTTGGTAGTCCACTAACCTGTGTGTTGGGAGACCACTAACCTGTGTGTTGGGAGACCACTAACCTGTGTGTTGGGAGACCACTAACCTGTGTGTTGGGAGACCACTAACCTGTGTGTTGGGAGACCACTAACGTGTGTGTTTGGAGACCACCAACCTGAGTGTTGGGAGACCACTAACCTGTGTGTTGGGAGACCACTAACCTATGTGTTGGGAGACCACTAACCTGTGTGTTGGGAGACCACTAACCTGTGTGTTGGGAGACCACTAGCCTGTGTGTTGGGAGACCATTAACCTGTGAGTTGGGAGACCACTAACCTGTGTGTTGGGAGACCACTAACCTGTGTGTTGGGAGACCACTAACCTGTGTGTTGGGAGACCACTAACCTGTGTGTTGGGAGACCACTAACCTGTGTGTTGGGAGACCACTAATCTGTGTGTTGGGAGACCACTAACCTGTGTGTTGGGAGACCACTAACCTGTGTGTTGGCAGACCACTAACCTGTGTGTTGGGAGACCACCAACCTGTGTGTTGGGAGACCACTAACCTGTGTGTTGGGAGACCACCAACTTGTGTGCTGGGAGACCACCAACCTGAGTGTTGGGAGACCACCAACCTGTGTGTTGGGAGACCACTAACCTGTGTGTTGGGAGACCACTAACCTGTGTGTTGGAAGACTACTAACCTGTGTGTTGGGAGACCACTAACCTGTGTGTTGGGAGACCACTAACCTGTGTGTTGGGAGACCACTAACCTGTGTGTTGGGAGACCACTAACCTGTGTGTTGGGAGACCACTAACCTGTGTGTTGGGAGACCACTAACCTGTTTGTTGGGAGACCACTAACCTGTGTGTTGGGACACCACCAACCTGTGTGGACACCACTACCTTTGTTGGGAGACCACTAACCTGTGTGTTGGGACAACACTAACCTGTTTGTTGGGAGACCACTAACCTGTGTGTTGGGAGACCACTAACCTGTGTGTTGGGAGACCACTAACCTGTGTATTGGGAGACCACTAACCTGTGTGTTGGGAGACCACTAACCTGTGTGTTGGGAGACCACTAACCTGTGTGTTGGGAGACCACTAACCTGTGTGTTGGGAGACCACTAACCTGTGTGTTGGGAGACCACTGACCTGTGTGTTGGGAGACCACTAACCTGTGTGTTGGGAGACCACTAACCTGTGTGTTGGGAGACCACTAACATTGGTCTGATATTACGTAATTTTTATTAACTCACCACACAAGGAATCATACGAAGAAACTGAGACAGCGACTGACTCTGGCTTCGGACCATCGTGTTCAGACCATGTACACTCACCTATATCATGCTTAGACCATTTATATTCACTGAATGAGAGATAATCAGATTTTGATCCAGAAGGGGAGGGTAATGTGTCACTCCAGTTCCTTTTATCAGGAGACCTTTGGCAACATAGCAGCGTCGCTCTCTTGAAGGCCTAAGAGCCCATAGTACGTCTAGTTAATCTCGCCCTTAATGACCACCAGCCTCACTTTTGGGGGGTTATAGGAAAATCAGCAGTGTGCTGGTTGACTATTCTATTTTGTGGGAACACTTGTACTGTATTGCTATCCTCTTCTGTTTGTTTGCTGTATTGTTGGAACACCTGCAGTATGCAGTTATATTGTATACAAGAACACCCACGGTGTGCTGCTACCCTCTCCCACATGAGTGTTACGTTGTGAAACACTGGTGTTCTTCTGTCCTATTCTGTGTGATAGTTACATTAATGGAGCACTCTAAATGCATTTCTACACTATTTTGCATAATAGTTATATTGTGGGAAGACCCGCTGTATGCGGCTATCCTGTTATATACTCGTGTGTGTTATATTGTGGGTACACCCACGGTGTGCAGATATCCCATTATACATAACAGTTACTGTGTGGAATTAAAAGATAACTATGTCACCCCGTCGTATTCTATCACAGGATGGGTTTGATTCAACTTTCCAACAAGAGTTTTGGAAATCTCTCAGTCTGAGTTTGCAGTCCTCAGTAGGACAAAAAGAACAATATTGAGTTTAATAACACTGTGGGTTCAGTGGCTTCGGCAGCCTCAGAGGATTCCTTCCAGCATTGCTGGAGATAATTTTGATCCCATCAGATGAAAATTCTTTAAATAGGTGGGAGGCGCTGGAGGTTGCCACTTGGGGACGACAGAGACGGAGTTCAGGTGTGCATGCTGTAGTACGTATTGTTTTAGTGTCGTAGGTTTTAAAACTGGGGTGTGTTATTGGGGGAAATTCTCATTATCTTTCATATATTCTATTTGCCTGTTTGTCTCTGTCTGCTGTCTGTCTGTCTGTCTGTCTGTCTGTCTGTCTGTCTGTCTCTGTATGTCTGTCTGTCTGTCTGTCTGTCTGTCTGTCTGTCTGTCTGTCTTCTTCTCTCTCTCTCTCTCTCTCTCTCTCTCTCTCTCTCTCTCTCTCTCTCTCTCCCTCCCTCCTTCTCTTTCTATCTCCCTCCTCCCTATCTCCATCCCCCTATCTCCCTCCCCCTCTTCACTCCCTTTCTCCCTCCCCCTCTTCCCTCCCTTTCTCCCTCCCTCTCTCTTTCTCTCCCTTTCTCTTCCCAGCCTCACCTTTCCCTCCCACACTCTCCCACTCATTTTCCCTATATCTCGAATGACAAAATTCCCCCAACAAACACAGAAAACAACCTTGTTTATATTTGCTAATATACAAGGACTTAAGTCATCCACCAACAACAAAATACCTTTTATCAGTGGACTTCTAGAGGAGTCAAATGCGATGTTTGCAGCCTTCACAGAGACCCACACCAAAGATCACTTTGACAACGAAATATGGATAAATGGGTACAGCCATTTTAGATGCGACAGAAAGAACAGGCAACAAGGGGGGGGGTTGGCCTGTATGTCAAAGAGTCGCTCATCTGCACGGAGATGCTGAACACCACAACTGATGTAGTTGAAATTCTGACAATAAAGATCAACAACCTAAACCTAGTCATAGTATATAAGCCACCAGATGCAACCTCCCAACAGTTTAAGGAACAGCTACTGAAAATTGATTATTGTCTGGAAAGCCTTTCTCCTCCATCCCCAAACATCTTACTGCTTGGTGATTTCAACTTAAGACATACAAAATGGAAGAATATAGCAAATAATGTTATAGCAGAAACAATCTCTGGAGGCAGCGCAGATGAAAGGTCACATACACATGAGCTACTAAATCTCAGCGATAAACACACCCTAAGTCAGCAGATAGTGGAGCCAACAACATTGGAAAATACACGACCTTATCTTCACAAATAATGAGGACCTGGTAAGAGACATAACAATATCAAAAACAACTAATTCCGATCACAATCTAATCGAAGTTCAGACTTCCATGCACAGGCGTCCTGATCAGCAAAATGCACGTAGCTTTGAATGTGTCTTCACCAAATACAACTTCAACAAGAACATCAACTGGGACCAGGTAAACCATGTCTTAATTGAAACATGTTGGGAAGATATAAATAACATGGCTCCAATCCAGTGCCTTGAAAGGATCAACTTCATGGCAGCTGAAGTATGTTCAAGGCATATTACCCTAAGAAAGAAGAGAAGAAGTAAAATGGGGAGAGAGATGCTCCCTCTACAAAAGACTACGAAGAATCACTGAGCTCCTCAAGAACGATAGATTATCTGATACACGGAAGGAAATGCTGACGAGGGAAGTGGAAACTATCGAACTTAAGTTAAAGGACTCATACAGGACCCAGGAGAGAGAGGAGGAGCTAAAAGTTATTAGTGAAATTGAAAGAAATTCGAAATATTTCTTAAAAACAAGGCAAATACCACATCTAGTATCGGGCCCTTGCTCAGACAAGATGGGACTTACACAGATGACAACAAAGAAATAAGTGAGATACTGAAATCCCAATACGACTTTGTGTTTAGTGAACCACTAATCAGTCTAAAGATCGACAATCCAAATGATTTTTTCATGAATGAGCCTCAAAACTCCATCAACGTATGCCAGATTTCCGACATTACCCTAACTCCAATAGACTTTGAGAAAGTCATTGACAACATGCCCCGGGCCCAGACTCGTCGAACTCTGTGTTCATTAAAAACTGCAAGAAATCCATTTTGCGGGCCCTAAGTATACTATGGAAAAGGAGCTTAGACACGGGTGAAATTCCAGTCACTAAAAACAACGGATATAGCCCCACTCCATAAAGGTGACAGCAAAGCATTAGCTAAGAACTATAGACCAATAGAAAGAGGGCTAAGAAGCACTATTGCAAACCACTTGGTTCCAAAAAAACTGCACAATCCAGGGCAACATGGGTTCAGGGCAGGTCGCTCCTGCCTCTCGCAACTACTGGATCACTATGATATGGTCTTGGATGCACTGGAAGAAAAACAGAATGCAGATGTAATAAACACAGACTTTGCAAAAGCCTTTGACAAGTGCGATCATGGTGTAATAGCACACAAAATACGTGATAAAGGAATAACTGGCAAAGTGCGGAGATGGATCTTCAACTTTCTAACCAATCGAACACAAAGAGTAGTGGTAAACATAATTAAATCGGAAGCTGCCATAGTGAAAAGCTGTGTTCCACAAGGCACAGTACTCGCACCCATCCTGTTCCTCATCCTCATATCAGACATAGACAGAGATGCAATCCACAGCACCGTGTCATCGTTTACAGACGATACTAGGATCATTTATTGAGAACACTGTTAACCTCCAAGAAGATATAAACCAAGTTTTCAAATGTTTAATTAGTTTAGTTTAATATCTTTATTATGCACCCCATGCCCATCCTGTGGGGGGTAGACAAAGGATTACAGAGGTACATAATGGGTCCAGGGACTGGGCTCCAAAGTTGTGATAGCTGAACAAGGTTCAAAGGTAATAAACTCACAAGTTACAAAGGTAATGAATCATGTTAGTAAGTAAGTTTACTTACTTACGTTTATACATGATTATAATCATGAGCAAATTATAAAGTAATGAGGAATTCACACGTCCACACCCGGTCACAACTGTAATGAGTTATTAGTGCAAATATAAATTGGGTCTCTCTCTCTCTCTCTCTCTCTCTCTCTCTCTCTCTCTCTCTCTCTCTCTCTCTCTCTCTCTCTCTCTCTCTCTCTCTCTCTCTCTCTCTCTCTCTCTCTCTCTCTCTCTCTCGCACACACACACACACACACCTGGTCAAGCACGTCAAAAATTTAGAGAAAGTGCAAAGGTTTGCGACAAGGTTAGTCCCAGAGCTAAGGGGAATGTCCTACGAAGAAAGGTTAAGGGAAATCGGCCTGAAAACACTGGAGGACAGGAGGGTTAGGGGAGACATGATAACGACATACAAAATACTGCGTGGAATAGACAAAGTGGATGGAGACAGGGTGTTCCAGAGACGGGACACAGAATCAAGGGGTCACAATTGGAAGTTGAAGACTCAGATGAGTCTTTAGCCATAAAGTAGTAAGGAAGTGGTGTAGTGATGTAGTGGAGGCAGGAACCATACATAGCTTTAAGACGAGGCATGATAAAGCTCATGAAGCAGGGAGAGAGAGAGGACCCAGTAGCGATCAGTGAAGAGGAGGGGGCCAGGAGCTTAGTCTCGACCCCTGCAACCACAATTAGGTGAGTACAATTAGGTGAGCACACACGTCACAAACCTACTGGAGTTCTATGACAGGGTGACGGCAGTAAGACAAGAGAGGGGTGGGTAGATTGCATTTTCTTGGACTGTAAGAAGGCGTTTGACACAGTTCCACACAAGAGATTAGTGCAAAAGCTGGAGGACCAGGCAGGAATAACAGGGAAGGCACTGCAATGGATCAGGGAATACCTGTCAGGAAGACAGCAGCGAGTCATGGTACGTGGCGAGGTGTCAGAGTGGGCGCCTGTAACGAGCGGGGTGCAACAGGGATCTGTCCTAGGACCGGTGCTGTTTCTGGTATTTGTGAACGACATGACAGAAGGAATAGACTCCAAAGTGTCCCTGTTTGAAGATGATGTGAAGTTCATGAGAAGAATTCAATCGGAAGAGGACCAGGCAGAACTACAGAGGTATCTGGACAGGATGCAGGCCTGGTCCAGCAACTGGTTTCTGGAATTCAACCCCACCAACTGCAAAGTCATGAAGATTGGGGAAGGACAAAGAAGACCACAGACGGAGTACAGTCTAGGGGGCCAGAGCCTACAAACCTCACTCAATGAAAAGGATCTTGGGGTGAGTATAACACCAGGCACATCTCCTGAGGCGCACATCAACCAAATAACTGCTGCAGCATACGGACGCCTAGCAAACCTAAGAACAGCATTCCGACATCTTAATAAGAAGTCATTCAGGACCCTGTACACTGTGTACGTTAGGCCCATACTGGAGTATGCAGCGCCAGTTTGTAACCCACACCTAGCCGAGCATGTAAGGAAACGAGAAAGTGCAAAGGTTTGCAACAAGAATAGTCCCGGAGCTAAGGGGTATGTCCTACGAGGAGAAGTTACGGGAAATCGACCTGACGACACTGGAAGACAGGAGATATAGAGGGGATATGATAACGACATATAAAATACTGAGAGGAATCGACAAGGTGGACAGAGACAGAATGTTCCAGAGATGGGACACAGCAACAAGGGGTCACAGTTGGAAGTTGAAGACTCAGATGAACCACAGGGATGTTAGGAAGTATTTCTTCAGTCACAGAGTTGTCAGGAAGTGGAATAGTCTGGGATGTGATGTAGTGGAGGCAGGATCCATACATAGCTTTAAGGAGAGGTATGATATAGCTCATGAAGCGGGTAGAGTGACCGAGTAGCGGCCAGTGAAGAGGCGGGGCCATGAGCTGTGAATCGACCCCTGCAACCACAACTAGGTGAGTACACACACACACATACACACACTCACTCACACACACACACACACACACACACACACACATACATACAACAGGCCTAGTGTCTAATCGACATGTGCCTAGGACAAAATGGTAACTAACACACACACGAGCATCCACACACACACACACACACACGAGCGAGCGCGCACACACGCACACGAGCGCACACACACGAACACACACACACATACGAGCGCACACACACGAACACACACACACGAACACACACACACACACACGAGTACTCAGGGGTCTGTCTTATGAAGAAAGGTTGAGGGAAATAGGACTAACAACACTGGAGGAAAGAAGGGTCAGAGGAGACATGATAACGACATACAAAATACTGCGGGGAATTGACAAGGTAGATAGTGACAGGTTGTTTCAGAGAGGGAACACAGATACAAGGGGACACAACTGGAAGCTGAAGACTCAGATGAGTCAAAGGGATGTCAGGAAACACTTCTTCAGCCACAGAGTAGTCAGGAAGTGGAATGGACTAGAGAAAGATATAGTGGAGGCAGGAACCATACATAGTTTTAAGACAAGGTATGATAAAGCTCATGGAGCAGGGAGAGCAGAGACCCAGTAGCAGACAGCGAAGAGGCGGGGCCAGGAGCTGAGACTCGACCCCTGCAACCACAATTAGGTGAGCACAATTAGGTGAGTACGAGTGCGCACATACACGAGCACACACGAGGAGGTATGTATCGATCCCTGTAATACAAATAGGTGAGAACAATATGATGTTGAATGAAGACAAATTCTAACTACTCCGTTATGGAAAACTGGAGGAAATAATAATTAGAACAGAGTATAGGACAAACTCTGATCAAATAATAGAGCGAAAAAATAATGTGAGGGACCTGGGAGTGGTTATGTAACAACAGTGCCACGATCACAACTGCAAAGAAAATGATAGGATGGATAATGAGAACGTTCAAAGCAAGAGATGCCAAGCCAATGATGATCCTTTTCAAATCACTTGTTCTCTCTAGGCTGGAATATTGCTGTACATTAACATCTCCATTCAAAGCATTTGAAATTGCCGATCTAGAGAATGTACTGAGAACCTTTATTGCACGTATAAGTTCTATCAAACACCTCAACTACTGGGAACGCTTGGAAGCACTTGACTTGTACTCACTGGAACGCAGGCGAGAGAGATATATCATAATCTACACTTAGAAAATCCTAGAAGGAATGGTCGCGAATTTGCACACAGAAATCACTCCCTACGAAACTAAAAGACTGGACAGGTGGTGCAAAATACCCCCAATGAAAAGTAGGGGCGCCATTGGTACACTAAGAGAAAACACCATAAGTGTCCGGGGCCCAAGACTGTTCAACAGCCTCCCACCAGGCATAAGGGGAATTACCAATAGGCCCCTGGCTGCCTTCGAGAGGGAGCTGGACTGATACTTAAGTCGGTGCCGGATCAGCCGGGCTGTGGTTCGTACGTTGGACTACGTACGGCCAGTAACAGCCTGGTTGATCAGGCACTGATCCACCGGGAGGCCTGGTCGTGGACCGGGTCGCGGGGGCGTTGATCCCCGGAATACCCTTCAGGTAGACTCCAAGTAGGTATGACCTCACCTGTGCCGCCCCCACTCCGCCCACACCCAACCCACGCATTTTGTTTTCCCAACAGTCTCTCTGCATTCTGTTCAGCATGAGTTTCCGCTGCTCACCTCCTCCACCTTAACCTCCAACATTACACTCATTTATTTTTCCATCACTGCCGCTTCTAAACCCTGGTTTGACCAGGCCAGGCAGCAGTCTACTACTGCTATCTATAAACTTATGTTGAAACTCAGACAGTCTGTGTTAAGCAACACTGACCAGAACTTCCTTACTAGCGTTGTGCTTCCTTGCTAAAACTATTACTTAACTTATTCCAGTCTTTCAAATTTTATCTCTAGCCTTAATAATTTCATCCTATATGTAAATGTTTCCAAGTTTAGATTAAGTGATTCCTTTCTTGTCGTAAATTTGTCTAACTCAGTTGAGACAATGTTTCCCGATCCTTCTATCCCTTCTCTAAGCTTCACCTCTGTCTTCACCAAGTTGATTTTCAAAAGTGTATGACCCAGGAATGTTGACCCTTCGTGTGTCTTTCAAGAAATGTTCCTCAGAGCATCAGCCTATACTGACTCGCCTATTTCGTTGTTGTCTATGCTCAAAAAACCTTCCTTCTTCTTGGTAACATTGTCCGGGTCTGCCTGTACGAGGGCAGGTGACCGCTTCAATCCTTGTATCTGATGCCATGAGGTGGAGCTTGAATCATGGTAGGTGAGTCCTGAAGGACACAGGACTCACCTGCTTTTTCTCACCCACCTTAATAATATTTTTTTTTTTCTACAAGTACATGTACAAGGTACACAAGCCTAGCTGACATCAACGACATACTACTATACAGAAAGCCCCTTGTTATGCTGAGTATTTCGGGCTATTTAGGTCAATTTTGTCCCGGGATGCGACCCACACCAGTCGACTAACACCCAGGTACGTATTTTACTGATGGGTGAACATTAGACTGCAGGTGACTTAGGGAAACACGTCCTAATGTTTTCCAACCGTACCGGGGGATCGATCCCCCTGGACCACAGTGTGTGAGATGAGTGCGCTTTAATCACCCTCTGTCACCCATCACCCAAACATGTTCCTATCCATCTGTCCTTCAATCACCCTTCCTCACTCATCACACAATTCATGTTCCCTCTCACCCTCGTTCAATCGCCCTCTCTCACCCATCACACACATTTTTTCCCTTCTCCTCTCCTTTTCCCCTTCCCCTCTCCCGTTTGCCCCCTTGCCTTTATCCTTTCTTTTCTCCTTTCTTTCCGGTTTCTTTTCATCCATCCCTCTTTCTCTCAAATCCTTTCCTCTTTCTTCCTTTCTTTTCTTCTCCCTCCTTGCCTGAGTCACTTTCTCATTCTTCTCTCTCTACTTCAGCTCACAGAGAAACCCGCCTCACCTTCACGTGTACTGGTGGTTAGAGGACGTCAGCACACTAATACAGGTCACCCCATAATTGTGTGTTATTCTGAAAGAACATGTTACCTCATAAAGAGGCTGTCACGATCCAGTTGCTTGTGTGTACATAAATGTACACACATTACACACACACACACACACACACACACACACACATATATATATATATATATATATATATATATATATATATATATATATATATATAGTATATATATATATATATATATATATATCACTAAAGGTACCACCTCTAGAACTTTACTGGAGACCCTCATCCTCAGAGAAGACAATAAACGTACCTCAGGGAAAACTCGAGGTTCTCCCCGGAGCTGTTTGAATATTTTCTTCTACCACCCCCTATATATATTATATGAGTGTTTTATTAATAGACAGAATACATTGACAGAAAACACAAACATGAACATGAATACAATGGTACAATATATGAAAGATTATGAATCTCCTCCAGCTCCTCCGAAGCCAGACGCGAGCCCAGTATGCAGCATGCATTTTCCCTCTGGATGGCCATGCTGAGGGCATCGTGATGAATAAGTAAAACTTGCTATTTTTGCTTAAATAGGAACGCACTTCTTGCCGAATAGGGCAAGCGAAACATTGTGTATGCAATAATTTCGCAAAAATCATTCTGAATCTAACGAAAAAAATATATTTCATTGTGCATGTTTATTAATAAATTATTGTAAACTTATATAAAATATATTTAGTTGGATTAGGCTAAATTAAATTGCGGATGTTGTAATAAGGTTAGGCAAGTTTTCTAAGGTTCTTTTGGTACAAAATCATTAATTTTTATATTAACATAAATGACAAAATATAAGAAATTTGTTTAGAAATGACTTAATTTTAAATGAGTTCTTGCTAATTGACCAGTTTTATCTATTCGGCATGACATATATATTCCTTCTTTCTTTCAACACGTCGGCCGTTTCCCACCGAGGCAGGGTGGCCCAAAAGGAAAAACGAAAGTTTCTCCTTTTACATTTAGTAATATATACAGGAGAAGGGTTTACTAGCCCCTTGCTCCCGGCATTTTAGTCGTCTCTTACGACACGCATGGCTTACGGAGGAAGAATTCTATTCCACTTCCCCATGGAGATAAGAGGAAATAAGAACAAGAACTAGTAAAAAATTAGAAGAAAACCCAGAGGGGTGAGTATATATATGCTTGTACATAAATGTGTAGTGTGATCTAAGTGTAAGTAGAAGTAGCAAGATGTACCTGAAATCTTGCATGTTTATGAGACAGAAAAAAAGACACCAGCAATCCTACCATCATGTAAAACAATTACAGGCTTTCGTTTTACACTCACTTGGCAGGACGGTAGTACCTCCCTGGACAGTTGCTGTCTACCAACCTACCAACATATATATATATATATATATATATATATATATATATATATATATATATATATATATATATATATATATATATATATATACAGTGGACCCCGGGTTCGTCATTAATTCGTTCCAGAATGCTGCTCAAGTGCCGTTACCGAACGAATTCGTTCCCATAAAGAATAATGTAAATTAGATTAGTCCTTTTAGATCCCCAAAAATACACTTACAAAAGCACTTACAAAAAATATACTTACAAAAGCACTTACAAAAATACACTTACAAAAGCACTTACAAAAATACACTTACATAATTGTTCGAGTTTGGAGCAGTACGAACTCCGGGGTCCACTGTATATATATATATATATATATATATATATATATATATATATATATATATATATATATGTATGGTGTTCTATCTTTCTGTGCCTTATTACAATATTTCCTCCGTAAGTTATGAGTGTTGAAAGAGCCGACTAAAATGCCAGGAGCAATGGGCTATTAACCTCTTCTCCTGTATAAATTACTTAAAATAAAAATAAAACTTTATAAAGCTGGGATGTTTGAATGAGCGTAGATGTAGTGCAAATGATAAGAAAGAGATGATTGCTGTTGTTATGACTGAAAAGAAGTTGAATGTCTTAGTTTTAAGCGTAACAAAGCTGAAGGGGTTAGAGGGGAGAAATAAATGGGACTAGGTCAGGAGTATCTGAGAGAGTTAGAGCTAAGGAAGGGGTAGCAATAATGTTGAAGGATCAGTTATGGAAGGAGAAGAGGGAATATAAATGAATAAATTCAAGGATCATGTGAATTTAAATAAGGGTCGGATGCAAAAAGTGTGCATAAGTGTTTATGCACCTGGAGAAGAGAGGAGAGAGATTTAGGGGGATGTTAAGCAATTGTTCAGGAAGTTTTGAACCAGGTGTGAGTAGTTGTAGTGGGGACCTGAATGCTGAAGTGGGAGAAACGGTTAGAGAGGGTGTGGTAGGTAAGTTTGGGGTGCCAGGTGTAAATGATAATGGAAGAGGTTAGGTTCGGTTCGTCAGGACACCGGACAAGTGTTTCCTGACGCGGGTCTTAGTCAGATGATGACCAACCGTTGGAGCTTTGGTCACCTGACCGAGACCTTCCGTTGGCTTACCGGTCCACCCCTTTAAAAATTATAGTCTATTACAACTATTTTATTTATAGAGCCTTTGATTGATCTTTATATAGAAAAAGGTTTGGCAATAGGTAATACATATTTAAAGAAAGAAATGATAAGTATACGAGATATGATATAGGGTTATAAAAATAGTTTGTTGGACTATGTATTGGTAAATAATTATTATAATAATCAAAAAGAAGCGCTGAACCTACAAGGGTTATTGGAAGATAAAAGACTGATGGGTAGACTTCAGGATGTGAATGTTTACTAAGGGGCCACAAATACATTAGATCATTTTTTTAGTTGCAGATACAGAGTAAAAGGTAGATGGGATACAAGGAGAATGTCATCAAGTAAGAGAGAATTGAAGGATTGTAAACTAAAGGAGGAGGCAGTTAAGGTAAGATATAAGCTATTGGAAGAAAGATGGGCTAGTGAGAGTATAGGCAATGAGTATGAAGAGGTATGGGGTAGATTCAACAATGTAATTTTAGACTGTTCAGCAGAAGTGTGATAACAGGAAATTGAGTGAAGGAGGGAAGAAAAGCGATTGGTTGAATGAGGTAGAGAGACTAGTGAGAGAAAAAGTTAGCATATGAGAGGTTTTTAAAAAGCAGAAGTGATGTGAGGGAGGAGTATATGGAGAGAAAACGAGAGGTTAAGAGTGATGAAGCAATGTAAAAGGAGAGCAAATGAGAGAATGGGTGAGGTACTATCAACAAATTTTGCTGAGAATAAAAAAGTTTTGGAGTTTAATAAGTTGAAAAAGTCTAGGAACAAATCGATTTAACAGTTAAAAATAGAAGAAGAGAGTTATTAAATGGAGAGTTAAAAATATCGGGAAGATGGAAGGAATATTTTGAGGAACTGTTAAACGTTGAAGACAGGGAAACTGTGATTTCATGCATTGGGCAGGGAGATATAACATCTTGTAGGAGTGAGGAAGAACCAGTTGTGAGTGTTTGGGAGGTGCGTGAGGCAGTGGGTACAATGAAAGGGGGTAAAACAGCTGGAATTGATGGAATAAATACAGAATGTTAAGACAAAGAAGACAAAAGAAAGTGTAAATATTATAGGGGAATAAGTCTGTTGAGTATACCTGGTAAGGATCATAGATGAACAAGGAGGCTTTAGAAAGGGTAGAGGGATGTGTAGACCAACTGTTCTTGTGTGCACTATTATTCTTCACATCATGATAGAGTTAAACTTCATATTTTCATCCATGTTCTTGAGAGCTTTGCGTATTCGCAGCCCAGGATTCATAGATGAAAAATATCTTGATTTATGAAATAGCTAATGATCTAAATATCCAAAATTCTTAATTGAAAAATCTTTTAAATTTCCTAGAAATACATTTTACAATTAAAAAAAAACCACATACACACACACAAATAACCATATTGAACCAAGAATATGTTAGTTCTCCCTTACAATGAAAACCTTCTTGATATACCTTCTCTACTTAAGAATTTTAAAATTAAAACTGTATTTAAAAATCTTGATATACTTAAAAAATATGATTGAAAGTTCCGCAAAACTACTGATGGCTGTCTACAAGATTCCTTGCAAAAAGAATGTAATAAAGTTAATTACAGGCAAAGCAGAAAAAGCCTTAACTAAGATTGCAACAACATAGACGTAGATATAGCATTAGAACTGGACAAGAGTCTAATACTCTGTTTAGTCTTGTGTAAGATTTTAACCATTCAATTGATTTTCAAAAGGCCAAGAAAATATTATTGATTTTAATATGAATAATAGTTTAGAGTTATTCAAATTAGATTCATTTATAATTAATAAAATTTGGGAAGAATTTACGTTATGCGTGACAGGTCCTTGACACCACCCGCATCATATTGGGATGGGTGTAATACCATCGGTGAGGTGACATCTCAGCCTTATAAACCTTCTGTTCTGTTATTTTTGCTTGTCCTTGATAATGTAAGATATCACGAAAGCGCTGGTATGTTCACTACTTTTTCAGAGTGGTTGTTACATATACAAGGTGTTTAAAAAGATGGACCCAGTTTCAATGGACACGCGATTTCAAATCGGGTCCATCTCTTCGAAACACCCTGTGTGTGTGTGTGTGTGTGTGATATATATATATATATATATATATATATATATATATATATATATATATATATATATATATATATATATATATATATTTAACAAGATATGATGTAGGGGTAATGACAGTAGTTTGTTGGACTACGTATTGGTAGATAAAAGACTGTTGAGTAGACTTCAGGATGTACATGTTTATAGATGGGCCACAGATATATCAGATCACTTTTTAGTTGTAGCTACAGTGGTAGTAATAGGTAGATGGGATACAAGGAAAATCGAAGCAGCAAGTAAGAGAGAGGTGAAGGTTTATAAACTAAAAGAGGAGGCAGTTAGGGTAAGATATAAACAACTATTGGAGGATAGATGGGCTAGTGAGAGTGTAGGCAATGGGGTCGAAGATGTATGGGGTAGGTTTAAGAATGTGGTGTTAGAGTGTTCAGCAGAAGTTTGTGGTTACAGGAAAGTGGGTGCGGGAGGGAAGATGAGCGATTGGTGGAATGATGATGTAAAGAGAGTAGTAAGGGAGAAAAAGTTAGCATATGAGAGGTTTTTACAAAGTAGAAGTGATGCAAGGAGGGGAAAGTATATGGAGAGAAAAAGAGAGGTTAAGAGAGTGGTGAAGCAATGTAAAAAGAGAGCAAATGAGAGAGTGGGTGAGATGTTATCAACAAATTTTGTTGAAAATAAGAAAAAGTTTTGGAGTGAGATTAATAAGCTGAGGAAGCCTAGGGAACAAATGGATTTGACAGTTAAAAATAGGAGAGGAGAGTTATTAAATGGAGAGTTAGAGGTATCGGGAAAATGGAGGGAATATTTTGAGTTGTTAAATGTTGATGAAGACAGGGAAGCTGTGATTTCGTGTATAGGGCAAGGAGAAATAACATCTCGCAGGAGTGAGGAAGAGCCAGTTGTGAGTGTGGGGGAAGTTCGTGAGGCAGTGGGTAGAATGAAAGGGGGTAAGGCAGCTGGGATTGATGGGATAAAGATAGAAATGTTAAAAGCAGGTGGGGATATAGTTTTGGAGTGATTGGTGCTATTATTTAATAAATGTATGGAATAGGGTAAGGTACCTAGGGATTGGTAGAGAGCATGTATTGTTCCTTTGTATAAAAGCAAAGGGGACAAAAGAGAGTGCAAAAATTATAGGGTAATAAGTCTGTTGAGTATACCTGGTAAAGTGTATGGTAGAGTTATTATTGAAAGAATTAAGAGTAAGACGAAGAGTATGATAGCAGATAAACAAGGAGGCTTTAGGAAAGGTAGGGGGTGTGTAGACCAAGTGTTTATAGTGAAACGTATAGGTAAACAGTATTTAGATAAGGGTAAAGATATTTTTGTGGCATTTATGGATTTGGAAAAGGCGTATGATAGGGTGGATAGGGGGGCAATGTGGCAGATGTTGCAGGTGTATGGAATAGGAGGTAGGTTACTGAAAGCAGTGAAGAGTTTTTATGAGGATAGTGAGGCTCAGGTTAGAGTGTGTAGGAGAGAGGGAGACTAATTCCCAGTAAAAGTGGGCCTTAGACAAGGATGTGTGATGTCACCATGGTTGTTCAATATATTTATAGATGGGGTTGTAAGAGAAGTGAATTCGAGGGTCTTGGCAAGAGGTGTGGGGTTAAAAGATAAAGAATCAAATACAAAGTGGGAGTTGTCACAGTTGCTTTTTGCTGATGACACTGTGCTTTTGGGAGATTCTGAAGAGAAGTTGCAGAGGTTGGTGGATGAATTTGGTAGGGTATGTAAAAGAAGAAAATTGAAAGTGAATATAGGAAAGAGTAAGGTGATGAGGATAACAAAAAGATTAAGTGACGAAAGATTGGATATCAGGTTGGAGGGAGAGTATGGAGGAGGTGAATGTATTCAGATATTTAGGAGTGGATGTGTCAGCAGATGGGTCTATGAAGGATGAGGTGAATCATAGAATTGATGAGGGGAAAAGGGTGAGTGGAGCACTTCGGAGTCTGTGGAGACAAAGAACTTTGTCCGTGGAAGTAAAGAGGGGAATGTATGAGAGTATAGTTATACCAACACTCTTATATGGGTGTGAAGCATGGCAATGGAGATGTCATGTCTGAGGTCAATGTGTGGTGTGAATATAATGCAGAGAATTCATAGTTTGGAAATTAGGAGGAGGTGCAGGATTACCGAAACTATTATCCAGAGGGCTGAGGAGGGGTTGTTGAGGTGGTTCGGACATGTAGAGAGAATGGAACGAGACAGAATGACCTCGAGAGTGTATAAATCTGTAGTGGAGGGAAGGCGGGGTAGGGGTCGGCCTAGGAAAGGTTGGAGGGAGGGGGTAAAGGAGGTTTTGTGTGCGAGGGGATTGGACTTCCAGCAAGCATGCGTGAGAGTATTTGATAGGAGTGAATGGATACAAATGGTTTTTAATACTTGACGTGCTGTTGGAGTGTGAGCAAAGTAACATTTATGAAGGGATTCAGGGAAACCGGCAGGCTGGACTTGAGTCCTGGAGATGGGAAGTACAGTGTCTGCACTCTGAAGGAGGGGTGTTAATGTTGCAGTTTTATAACTGTAGTGTAAGCACCCCTCTGGCAAGACAGTGATGGAGTGAATGATGAAAGTTTTTCTTTTTCGGACCACCCTGCCTTGGTGGGAATCAGCCGATGTGTTAATAAAAATAAAAAAAAAAAAAAAAAAATATATATATATATATATATATATATATATATATAAATATATATATATATATATATATATATATATATATATATATATATATATATATATATATATATATATATATATATATATATATATATAAATGATGTGTGTATATACTCGCCTATATGTAGTCGCACTATCCTCCTATTCCTCGTCCGTACCTGGGTGTGTTAAGACAACGTTTAGTGTCACTGGCGGACGGACTCGACAACGTTTTCGGTTGTAAGGTCCCCGCAGATTTCGCGCTTCATCCTCCCTTTCTTACTGTCATCTAATATTAACAGATAAGGGGCTCTTCATCCAAGTAACATGAGTCACACTTCCCCTTTTTTGGATCGAATCTGAATTATTGAACGGGACCTGCCGGGTCCTTGAGTTGTTTCCGATTGTGTTGTTACGATTTCGGGAGTTATGCTGAGTATGCTGAATATACTGAGTGTGTAAGCTGAGTATGCTGAGTGTATAAGCTGAGTATGCTGAGTTTGTAAGCATGTACGAGAAGTGAGAGTAGTCGGTTATGTTGTAAACATCAGTACTACATTGCCGACTGATATTAATAAAATGTCGAGTAGCAACTAACGTCAATTCACAGAATGAAGAGGCGACACCATGGAGGCAGAAAGTCAAATAAACAACCTATCTGGCTCCAACTGGTGCACTGAACAGAAGAAACTCTCCAAAACAAGCTTTAGTTGGAACTCTTTCCCTCTGTGGGAGTTTTATCAAGTCATTACTTAATAAAGTTCCAGGTAGACGAAATAAAGTTCCAGTATAACTCTAGTTCAACAACGTGTCTTTGCCTCAGATGGTCTGTCTGCTCGAGGAACAAGCTAAGTCGGTAAGGCACTGGGGAACCATCGATGCCCATTCCATTTTATCGGCTGGTCTGTGTACGAAGCTGGTGGATGGTTCGTATGGTGGTTCAGTTTAATGTGGTTAGCTGGTAATTTCCCGGCCCGGGTCTTTTCCAGTTGGTGACCCGGCGTCATATGGTGGGATTCACTGTCCTTTCCCAGACTAATTTGTGGTGTCAGGTGGAGGGCGGGGGACTGATGAACGCACCTGTGCCACTGATGGCAAAGATAGTCTCGCAGCAGGACAGATATCGCAAACCAGGTGCTCAAGGTCGTTATGTTAATGATATCTACATCTGAACGTTCAAGAAATGATACAACAAATAAAGCAAACTGAGGCAAAAGGAGGAGATCGCTGAGTAAACTTACTGAGACGGACTCTTAAGATGGCGTGTCAACAAACACTAGAACATATTTATTAGATAACATTTCGGTCCTGGGACCTTGATCACTTCTAACACACACAGGCTAAAATGACAGTATATAAAGGCGGAGATTCAGGTGTGAGTGACACATAGTGACATGAAGGACGCTGTATTGTGATGAGGACAGGTTAACAATGGGTTCATGTGACTCCTGTGTCAGTATCTATTACCAATGGAAATAAGTCACTCTGACTTTTTTGGGTTATCCTAGGTTCTGTACACATATGCTGCTATGTATGATATTCTATGTAACTGTATTTGTGTATATCTTAAAAACTAATAGGACGTGCCTATTATGGTGAAGGACCTGCCTATTATTTGTGAAGGACCTGCCTATTATTTGTGAAGGACCTGCCTATTATGGGCCAACAGGCCTGC
Source organism: Cherax destructor (assembly GCA_009830355.1). NCBI lineage: Eukaryota > Metazoa > Arthropoda > Malacostraca > Decapoda > Parastacidae > Cherax > Cherax destructor. Next base: position 51,215 of record WNWK01008619.1, read on the forward strand.
TGCAGTGTTCCTCCTTTCTTATGTTCTTACTATACCATCTTAAAAGTAGACTACAGCTCTTCATCTGTTATCATATCAAAATAACATGTAATGATAGTTACAAATTACAAAACAATCTCCAGAATTTGCTCTTAAATCAAGTGGCGAAGATAATTGCAATTTCAGGACTGGAAATCAAGGACTAAAAGCATGATCCTAGACCCCCCACTGGTCTCACCCAGTGCAGGGGAAGTGAGACCCCATCACCTATAGCAAAGAGACGAGAGCCCATCTGCCCCAAAGAACCCTCCCCCCATCACCTGCAATGAAGAGACTCATCACCTGCAATGAAGAGACCCATCACCTGCAATAGAGACCTATCACCTGCAATAGAGAGACCCATAACTTGCAATGAAGAGACCCATCACCTGCAACACAGAGACCCATCACCTGCAATACAGAAACCCATCACCTGTAATAGAGAGATCCATCTCCTGCAGTAGAGAGATCATCACCTGCAATAAATAGACCCATCACCTGCAATGAAGAGACCCATCACCTGCAATAGAGAGACCCATCACCTGCAATAGAGAGACCCATCACCTGCAATAGAGAGACCCATCACCTGCAGTAGAGAAACCCATCACCTGCAGTAGAGAAACCCATCACCTACAGTAAAGAGACCCATCACCTGCAGTAAAGAGACCTATCACCTGCAATAGAGAAACCCATCACCTGCAATGAAGAGACCCATCACCTGCAATGAAGAGACCCATCACCTGCAATAGAGAGACCCATCACCTGCAATAGAGAGACCCATCACCTGCAATAGAGAGACTCATCACCTGCAGTAGAGAAACCCATCACCTACAGTAAAGAGACCCATCACCTGCAGTAAAGAGACCTATCACCTGCAATAGAGAGACCCATCACCTGCAATGAAGAGACCCATCACCTGCAATGAAGAGACCCATCTCCTGCAATAGAGAGACCCATCATCTGCAATAGAGAGACCCATCACCTGTAGTAGAGAAACCCATCACCTACAGTAAAGAGACCCATCACCTGCAGTAAAGAGACCTATCACCTGCAATAGAGAGACCCATCACCTGCAATGAAGAGACCCATCACCTGCAATGAAGAGACCCATCACCTGCAATGAAGATACCCATCACCTGCAATGAAGAGACCCATCACCTGCAGTAGAGACCCTATCAGCTGCAGTAGAGAGACCCATCACCTGCAGTAGAGTATAGAGATAATTAATATAAGAAATTATCAGACAATTCCAGCAGTGTTCTCGTGTTTTCTCTTGAAAGTCATTCATCTGTCTCACTCTCTCCTCTCTGGATTTATTCGCAGTTATTCCCCGTACTGAGACACAGCTACTTTCCTTCCATCAAGGTTTCTGTGCAGACACTTGAGAATGAATTTACTGAACGACTTTTAACTGGAAATGAAGGTTGATGACAGTTTTAGGCTGCCTAGGTACAAAGTTGCTAATTTTATAATATCTGGAGTATACCTGAAGGGGGTTTCGGGGGTCAAAGCCCCCACGGCCCGGTCCGTGACCAGGCCTTGAGGTGGATCATGGCCTGATCAATCAGGCTGTTACTGCTGACCGCACTCAAAACTACGTACGAACCACAGCCTGGCTGGTCAGGTACTGACTTTAGGTACCTGTCCAGCTCCCTCTTAACAGCCAGGGGTCCATTGGTAATCCCTCTTATATATGTTGAGAGGCATTTGAACAATCTGGGGCCCCTGTTGTTTGGTTTCCGTAATATAACTTGGAAATTACTCTTCTAATTGACCTCAGATTTTGTTGTGGTGATTTTTTCTTAAAGGAAGATCCACACTGTTATTGGGCTGTGAAAGTCGAAAGTCGCAAATATGTGTAGCAACTGGGTGGCCTGGTGCCCCGTGGCCTGGTGGCAAAAGCTCTCGCTTCACACGGTGAGAGTCCAGGTTCGATTCCCGGCGAAGGGGTGGAAACATCGAACGTGTTTCCATGCACTGATTTTCTATGTTCACCTATCAGTAAAATGGGTACGTGGGTGTTAGTCGACTGGTGTGGGTCGCATCCTGGGACAAAACTGACCTAATTTGCCATAAGTACTCTGCATAACAAGGGACTTTCTATATAGTAGTATGTCATTGGTGTCAGCTAGGCCTGTATACCTTGTACATGTACTTGTAGTAAATGAAGATATTATTATTATTAGTAGTAGTAGTAGTAGTAATAGTATACTGCTTTCCATTTAATATCTGAGAAATGATTCCTTTGATCGACTTCAAACTTTTAGCAGTGTAGGAGCCAATTTGCTAATATCTTGTTACCTAATTATTATAATGGTTTCCATGTGATAACTTGAGAATGTTTCTTCTGACTGGCTTCAAACTTTAAACGCTGGTGTATCTTTCATTGAGGAATGTTTGGACTGCTATTGGAGGGTGTAGGTAAAATAGTTGTCAATTTTATTTAAACCCTTATGCTGTGCATGTGGTAGCTGTGACAGCAATGCTGTCAGCTTGTTTTCCTTACCAAACAAGTGTATTTGCTTGGTAGTTTGAAGAGGGTTAAAAAAAATGTAATTACGAAAATTATGTTGATACCTAACAAATTAGCTTATTCTGCCACGATAGTGAAAAACACACGTATCACTAAACAACATTTACAGACTTGGTAATAATGGAAGAATTACAGATAATATGTTAGGTAAATGGACACAGATGCAACTAATGTGGCATTGTACTGTGGCAACGTTTCGCTCTCCAGGAGCTTTGTCAAGCTGTCACAAAGCTCCTGGAGAGCGAAATGTTGCCACAATAAAATGTCACATTAGTTGTATCTGTGTTCTTTTACCTAACATTTACACTCTTATTTCTAATTTAAAAGGTGTTTTATGTGATACTAAATATGATTGAAAATGTGGACGTTCTTTAAGAACAGAGAGTCACAATATCACATCAACCATCTTACGGCAGAACTCTCTTTGTGCTCTGTTTTCTAAATGTTATATTTATAATATATATGTATATATTGGCAGTATCTAAATGGGCCTCTGGAAGCTGCTTATTTACAGCTGTGAATCGTGAAGGTATTGCTCTGCCCCAAGACTTTATGAATGTGTTGTTCGAAAGATTTGATCCCTCTCAGTGGGTTTTATCTCCAGCTAATGGACCTCCTGGGAGGATTGAATTATAACTCTTGTGTCTGCGGAGGGAGTTAAGCTGTAGCTACTCTACCTGTCGAGGATTTTGAGGTGCAGCTGTTATCGTGGTGGAGGTAGAGAGGGCTGGGGTTATGTGATACTGGGATACCTCTCTCTCGAACCCCTAGGAAAGGGTTGGGTCAAGAAGACTGAAGGTAGAAGGTATAGCGATGCCGACAATTTGTATGAAAGGACACTGGCGCATACACTTTGGACATCCTTATCGGAAACGTTTCGATCCTTGGAATGACCAAAGTCCAAGGACCGAAACGTTTATACAAAGATGTTCTAAGTGTGTCCTCTCATCCAGTCGACAAAAGTACTGAGTGACGCAAGGCACGACATGTGTCAAGGTTTGGTTCTTGCCAAAAATGGGGCGTGGCAGGATGAAGACGAGGCGGGTCGAGGGTGTGGCAGTAAGGGATGGCATGACACCATAGGAGTGTGGTAGTATTGGAGAGTGGCAGTATTGGGGAGTGGCAGTATTGGGGAGTGGCATGATTTATGAGTGGCAGGATTTATGAGTGGCAGGATTGGGGAATGGCAGGATTGTGGAATGGCAGGATTGGGGAGTGGCGGTATTGGGGAGTGGCAGAATGTAGGAGTGGCAGTATGGGGAAGTGGCAGCATGGGTGCAGTGGCAGTATGGGAGCAGTGACGGTATGGGGGAGTGGAAGGATTGGGGAATGGCAGGATTGAGGAGTGGCAGAATTAGGGAATGTCAGTATGGGGAGTGGCAGTATAGGGGAGTGGCAGTATGGGGGAGTTGCAAGACTGAGGAGTGGCAGTGTGGGGAGTGGCAGTGTGGGGAGTGGCAGTGTGGGGAGTGGCAGTATGGGGGGGTGGCAGTATGGGGAGTGGATGTGTGGGAGTGGCAGTGTGGAGGAGTGGCAGTGTGGGGGAGTGGCAGTATGGGGAGTGACAGTATGGGGAAGTGGCAGTGTGGGGAGTGGCAGTGTGGGGAGTGGCAGTGTGGGGAGTGGCAGTATGGGGAGTGACAGTATGGGGAGTGGCAGTGTGGGGAGTGGCAGTGTGGGGAAGTGGCAGTGTGGGGGAGTGGCAGTGTGGGGGAGTGGCAGTGTGGGGGAGTGGCAGTATGGGGGAGTGGCAGTGTGGGGGGAGTGGCAGTGTGGGGGGAGTGGCAGTATCAGCACATGGTTGGACGAGAAGCTTGATGACGTCCTCAGTGACGTCACTATGAGGCATTTCCTAGTCAACTGCGAGTGAGGGGTGACAGCTGGGTGTTGGGGAGGTGGTAGTTGGGGTGGGGAAGGTGAGGTGCAGCCTCTCTCGCTGTCTTCCCCGACCTTGCCTAAAGGCCCTTGTGGTGTGTGTGTTCCTATATGTGACTGCAGGGGGTCGAGTCTCGCTCCTAGCACTACAACTTAACTGGCCATTATCACCTCTGGATTACAGCCAATCGAAAACAATATATGGAGTCTGCTTACACCCCTTGTTCATCAAAGTTATTCCACTTCCTGTCCTCCCTAAGGCTGAAGAAATATTTCCAGACATCCTTGTGAGTCACTGACTTGTGTCCTCGTAATCAGTGTTCGCTGGTGTGAAGGCAGAATGACCTCAATGTAGAGACACTGTTTGACAGCGTTTTGTTTACAAATGAGTTTTTTCAAGACTTTAAAAAAGCTCAGCATTGACCGCGGGTTCGAACCCCACCCGTGGTATGTGGTTTGTTTGCAATCGTGTCATTACGATTTCGTGAGTCATGTTGACGGCTTTGAAGGGGACTTGAGCTAGAGTTCGTCACGGCCATGCTAGCTGGAGATTCGTCTGTAAAAAAGAGCTTTTTCAAGATATATAACTTCATTATTTAGCGAAGCATTGTATAAACTAGATGTCTTTCAAAGGTATTAAAGGTATAAAACTGCGCGATGCGAGAGAGTTATTCCCCTTAATACATAACACAAGTTCCCTCTACCTTTTAGGCGATCGACAAACCCAGAAGTTATACCTCAAAACCTTCAGGAAGCTAAGGAGCTGCAGGTTAACTCCCTCAAGAGACCAAGGAGCTATAATTAAATTCCTCCCACGAGGTTCAGGAGCCGGAGATCAACAGCATTGAAAATCAAACTTGTGAAAATATGTCTGCAATTACATTAAAAAAATCACGAGAGCACTAAGACAGTCTACCTGGAGGGTATTCCGGGGATCAACGCCCAGGCCTCCCGGTGGATCAGGGCCTGATGGGAACATAAATAATGGAAGGAGACAGGTGACATGAGGCGAGAATTTAGTGAGCGAGTGGCTTCAGTACTCATTGAACAATGTATGAGAAGGAATGTACGTAGTTAGGATGAGTAATCCAGAGTCTGCATAGTTCATTATAATACCCACAATTACCTTTAAAGTAATATGAAATATATTAGAAGGTAACAATAGAATTTAAGTAATACTTTACATTACTTAATTTGGCATTTATTTCACATTTAACTTCTAACTAGAATTAGAAAGACACGTAAATAAACACTAGGATATATTTATTAGGAAACATTTCGGTCTTGGGACCTTGAAGTGATCAAGGTCCCAAGACCGAAATGTTTTCTAATAGATATGTCCTAGCGTTTGCTTACTTGTCTTTTTAAACCAATTTCTCGGTATCTGTCACCAAGGTTAATACCAGAATTTAACCCGTATTGTTACATTATTGTCCTCCTTGTATAGCCTTCCCCACTGACTTTTTCTACCTAAATTATTCAGTTTGGTTCTGAAATTTCTAGATTATTCTAGAAATCTCACCCCCTTTAAAATGTTAGTTTTATACAAAGGTAAGTTAATTTAAGTCTGATGTAGATCATGTAGATTAAATGATCTCGGTTGGGTTACTTAATTCATGTTGTAGACAGAACTTAAAAAAAATAATATCGTGATTTGCTTTTATTGTAATTCATTTAAGATTCTAATGAATCTACATATAAATATGTCGTACCGAATAGGTAAAAATGGTCAATTAGCAAGAACTCATTTAAAATTAAGTCCTTTCTAAAATTTTCTCTTATACGTTTAAAGATATATATTTTTTTTTTCATTTATGTTAATGTAAAAATTAATAATTTTGTACCAAAAGAACCTTAGAAAACTTAGCTAGCCTTATTATAATAAGCGCAATTTAATTTAGCATAATGCAAGTAAATATATTTAAATAAGGTTACAATAATTTAATAAACACAATGAAATATATTTTTTTTGTTAGGTTCAGAAGCAGAAGAGAATAAGTGGCCCAGGCATAGCAACCCAGTGCCTGAAAGACTCAATATTTTTTATGGCATTATAAGACCGCCAGCCCACAAGCACTGATATTGTAGTGGTAACCCGACGAGCGTTTCAATAGTGGCATAACAATTATCAAAAATTCGGTCAACTTCGATATGATGTGAAAGGCTTAACAATCTAAATATAGATATCTGGCAATTATCTAGGTATTTTTCCCTACATTATAAAACGGGTCCACCGACGACTTATTTAAAGGGGAAGACGTCTGTAGTTTAGTCAAAGGGAATACGACCATAGTTTATTCCACACGTCCAAGACATCTGTAGTTTATCCTAAAGGAAGATGGCCATAGCTATCATTTCACTCCACCCGTCGTTTTGCATATACTATGTGTCGTGCCGATAGGTAAAACTTGCGATTTTTGCCTAAATAGCAACGCTCTTCTTGCCGAATAAGGCAAGCGAAAATTTGTGTATGCAATAATTTCGCAAAACTCATTCTGAACCTAACGAAAAATATATATTTCATTGCGTTTGTTTATTATTAAATTATTGTAAACTTATCTAAAATATATTTAGTTGGATTAGGCTAAATTAAATTGCGCTTGTTATAATAAGGTTAGGTAAGTTTTCTAAGGTTCTTTCGGTACGAAAGAAATTTTTACATTAACGTAAATGAAAATAATATATATCTTTAAACGTATAAGAGAAAATTTTAGAAAGGGCAATTTTAAATGAGTTCTTGCTAATTGAACAGTTTTACCTATTCGGTACGATATATATATATATATATATATATATATATATATATATATATATATATATATATATATATATATAATGTTGCCTTCTGAAAGGTCATTAATGTAAGTTAAGAGAAGCAAGAGCTCTATTAAAGATCTATATGAATCCCACTCATTACTTTTAAAAATCTTGATGCTTCTTTCTATACCGTCAATGTCTTTTATGCATTACATTCTAATTACTCCATGTGAGCATTTTTCCTTAAGCCCTGCCTGATTTTCCAGTCTGTGGCTCTATCATCGGTGTAGTACTGTGTCGATCATCTTCTTTCATGCATTGCAAGATAATGCATTCAATCTAGTTTCGTCGCTTTTGCATGATCTTGCAGGTTTGTAAGAGAGGAATTCCCTTCCTTAAATCAGTATTGGTTCAGTGAAGGTCTTCCTCTCCAGATGCATCGCCAACATCCTCTTATCTTTACGAGCAACTCAGATAGCAAACATGTCAACGGCACTGGTCTGTAGTTAAGTGATTTTTGCTTCAGCCTTTATATAAAGTGATCATATTTGCAGTACTCCAAGAATCCGGCACACACACACACACACACACACACACACACACACACACACACACTCACACACACACACACACACACACACACATACAACAGGCCTAGTGTCTAATCGACATGTGCCTAGGACAAAATGGTAACTAACTAACACACACACACACGCTCAGTTCTTTCTCTCGTTCTTTCAGTACTAATGAAGTATTGGTTAATACGACACAGGTTCATACACTTAGGACATCTTCATTGGAAATGTCTTCGTCTTTGGACCTTTGTCGCTCGAAAGGGAATGAGAACACAGTATATGTAGTATATAAAGCAGGTCAATGGTGAAGATCAGACGAAGATACCAGGTCATCTGCCTGTGTCACGTGGCAGTAGGGAAGCGGTGTGTATTGTATGTGCAAGAGTAGTTGAGATGGTGTACTTTCCGTTTCATTGGTCTGTGGAGTTGACAGTAGCAATTAAGGATGTTTCAATATAGTGGCACTTATCGCAAGTATTTTTTGTATTCTCGGATCCATGAAAAAAGATTCCTCCCTGTTTCTCCTACGTAGATCTTGTTACATTCGCCGCATGGTATTGTGTACACGTCAGATTCTTCCTGGTGAGGTCTCTGATGAACGATGGTAGCTACGAGGATGTTCTTAAAAGGGTCTATCTGGTGTTGTTGGTAACTTCTCCTTCAATTAGAGTAAGCAGTCTGGGATTCTCGGTGGTGGTATTGTTGGCAGAGTTGAGGATTTTCATAGTACTGCGTTAGCAGTCTTGTATAAAGTAGTGAGGAAAGTGTAAGCATGTGGAGGCACGGGTGATAAACTGGATTTTCTCTAAGAATTCGGAACTAGAGATACGAATGCCTCTAAGAAAAAAAAACATTAATCATGCTTAAAGTCATCTTTATTTGTTTCTTTTCTGTAGACTCTGCAAGAAAGGGTGTCTATGTTCGGTGTCCTGCATGAAAGAACATCAAGAAATAGTAGCTTGCCTTTGTTTTCTAGTACAAGAAAAAAATTGATAACAGGTTCAATATTGCTGCTCTTTTGAAGGTTTTGAATGTTGAGTCTTGTGGGATATATGACCAGAATGTCATCAACATTCACTAACGTACTCACTGATACCGTCATTGGCATACTCAAACACAGACATCAATTTCCCTCAACCCCGCCATGACTTCAGAGCAATCATCAAGCTGTGTGTTAATTTCAGCATCTTCACATATGGAAATCAGTTTTTGAACTAGTGCTTCGGCTTAGCTATGGGAAGTCCACTGAGTGGAGTCTTGGCCAATATCTTCATGGAGAACTTAGAGACTGGAGGTTTTCTCAATATTATTCCTAATACAGTTATAAGGCTAAGGCTCAGATATGTCGATGGCATTCTGATCAAATATCCCAGAAGACTCATCATTCAAGACCTCCTTCATAGGATGAACATCGTCGAACCTGCCATCAAATTTAGTCTCCACGAAGAAATTTTTATAATAAAAAAGAAGCGCTAAACCTACAAGGGTCTCGGACTAGAAAACGAAGGCAAACTTTAATATTAAGGTAGCAAAATACTGCTGGTGTACCTAATTTTGTTTAATAAAAAAAAAAAAACTTCATCTCTACATATGTATATATAATATCTCGTTCCTGCCTCTTTTTTTTTAACTAATGAATTACAGGAATCATGTTACATTAGTAAGCATCTAGCCCATTAAGGAGAGGACTAGACACCTCAAGGAGGACATGTCTACGAACTGACAGTCATTTCTTAACATACTAATTTACCGCTCTACACAAGGAGAAACATTTAATGTTGACATTTTTTTCACTTGCCTAAACAATTTTCCACACATGATGTAGGCAGCGCAAGAATCTCGACTGTATAAACAATCAGGGCACGCCATTATTTTTGTTTTTTTTTGGCATAAGGGAATCAACCCTAAATTCCCCGAGAGTAATGGATGTGTTTTTTATAAACATTCGTAAATATTTTGGAGAAATGTAGCTCACAGCTGCTCCTGCTCTCTCTCTCTCTCTCTCTCTCTCTCTCTCTCTCTCTCTCTCTCTCTCTCTCTCTCTCTCTCTCTCTCTCTCCCTCTCTCCAACTTTACAAGTCACTTTTAAGTACTCATAAGTAATATCCCACATCATACTCTCAGCTTGTGTAAGTACATCTTCCTGCTCAACACTTCATCCTTAACTGTTTTTCTTTGTCGTCTAATGAAGGCTGTAGAGCAGTCTTGGTTGTGACGACGCCTCTCAGACGATATCATTCTAAATTGCCACTCAGCCTCCCTTATCCTAGCGTATTCATTTCAGTGTATGCTACTTGATATTCTTGGTCAATTAAGCTACTTTAAGAGAATTCAGGGAACAAAGGCTCTAGTCCTAACCCAACGTAAGAAAAAAAAAACAATAAGGTTTGTTTTAAACTGATTCCAGTCGTTGCCACAGGCCATCTATCCTATCTCTATCCTGTCTCAGTAAGCGTAGAATAGTTTAAAACGACTGGGATGAATTAGTTTAACGCTGCTTTTCATTATACACCTCTGCTTGGTTGCCCACATACAAAGCGAAGCTTCCAGCAGAGATTATAGCTTAGCTTCCTTACCTTTGTGATAAAAGTTTACTTTCAGCAGAAGTATTAACTCAGCTCAGTTAGCCTGGACAAAGTGGTTATAGCTCAGCTAACCTGGACAAAGTCAAGCATTCCACCCGTCACTGAAGACTGCCATCGCGCAGTTTGGCCTAAGTTGTGTTTCAGCTTACCTACCCGTGCACAAAGTATGCTTCGTAGCAACTAACAAGCGAGCATTCTCTTCAGCGAGACAGTGCGGCGTCTCATCCTCCTCCAGCTTCAGAGAATAATATTCCCATGCGTGTTCTGGGCATCGCTCGTGTCATGGCCACGCTCTGTACCACAATATCCCATTGGAAAATTACCACAGCTCAACTAGAATGCAAGGACACCTCGGGCACACAGAGATACATTGGTCCCCCAGTTAAACTGCTGATTGGCTTTGATGTTATTCGTGGCTCCGGGAGATTGGTGGCAACGAGAGGAAATTGCCAAACCAATAATTGCACTCATATATTATATTATAGCTGGGTGATTTAACGTGTTGTGGAATTTATTTTGGATTTTTTTCCTGGAATGGAAGCGGCGGATGCAATTATCTTGCTACAGTGGCTGTGAATCCTGATACAAACTAGACAGAAATATTTCAGCACTGGCAAAATTGTATTACCTTGTAGCCTTTGTTGTCGGGACGAGTGTGCGTTGGCAGTGTGATACCCTTACTGAGAGTGGTGTCCCTGGGTTCTTAATGAGTAGTGCCAGTGTGATGTTCTTTATGGGAGTGGTGCCAGTGTGATGTTCTTCATGGGAGTGGTGCCAGTGTGATATTCTTTATGGGAGTAGTGCCAGTGTGATGTTCTTTATGGGAGTAGTGCCAGTGTGATGTTCTTTATGGGAGTAGTGCCAGTGTGATGTTCTTTATGAGAGTGGTGCCAGTGTGATGTTCTTTATGGGAGTGGTGCCAGTGTGATGTTCTTTATGGGAGTAGTGCCAGTGTGATGTTCTTTATGGGAGTGGTGCCAGTGTGGTGTTCTTTATTGGAGTAGTGCCAGTGTGATGTTCTTTATGTGAGTGATGCTACTATGACGTGCTTAATGAATGATGACATTGTGATGTGCATAAGGAGAGTGATGCTACTGGGATGTGCATAAGGAGAGTGGTGCCCCGTGGCCTGGTGGCAAAAGCTCCAGCTTCTCACAGCGAGGGTCCGGGTTCGATTCCCGGCGAAGGGGTGGAAATCGGTTATCTACGTATGTTTCCCATCAGTAAAATGGGTACCTGGGTGTTAGTCGACTGATGAGGGTCGCATCCTGGGACAAAAACTGACCTAATTTGCTCGAAATGCTCAGCATAACAAGCGGCTTTCTATATAGTAGTATGTCAGTGATGTCACTATGGTCTGTATACCTTGTATATGTACTTGTAGTAAATAAAGATAGTATTATAAACCTCCCCTCACATGGTGTACCAGTGTATTAACCTCCCCACACATGGTGTACCAGGGTATTAACCTCCCCACACATTGAGTACCAATGTATTAAACGCCCCACACATGGTGTATCAGTGTATTAACCTCCCCACAGATGGTGTACTAGTGTATTAACCTCTCCACACACGGTGTACTAGTGTATTAACCTCCCCACACATGGTGTACCAGTGTATTAACCTCCCTACACAAGGTGTACCAGTGCATTAATCTCCCCACACATGGTGTACCAGTATATTAACCTCCCCACACATGGTGTACCAGTGTATAATCTCCTCACACATGGTGTACCAGTGTATTAACCTCCTCACACATGGTGTACCAGTGTATTAACCTCCCCACACATGGTGTACCAGGGTATTAACCTCCCCACACATTGTGTACCATGGTATTAACCTCCCCACACATGGTGTACCATGGTATTAACCTCCCTACACATGGTGTACCATGGTATTAACCTCCCCACACATGGTGTAACAGGGTATTAACCTCCTCACTCATGGTGTAACAGGGTATTAACCTCCCAACTCATGGTGTAACAGGGTATTAATCTCCCCACTCATGGTGTAATTAATCCCCCATCACCGGAGGTAACTGCATATTAATCACCCGTCACCGAAGGTAACTGTATATTAATCCCCCCTCACCGAAGGTAACTGTATATTAATCCCCCCTCACCAGAGGTAACTGAATATTAATCCCCTCTCACCGAAGTTAACTGTATATTAATCCTTCCTCACCGAAGGTAACTGCATGTTAATCCCCGTCACCGGAGGTAACTGTATATTAATCCCCGTCACCGGAGGTAACTGTATATTAATCCTTCCTCACCACACATAGTGTACCAGTATATTAACCTCCCCACACATGGTGTACCAGTATATTAACCTCCCCACACATGGTGTACCAGTGTATAACCTCCTCACACATGGTGTACCAGTGTATTAACCTCCTCACACATGGTGTACCAGTGTATTAACCTCCCCACACATGTTGTACCAGGGTATTAACCTCCCCACACATTGTGTACCATGGTATTAACCTCCCCACACATGGTGTACCATGGTATTAACCTCCCCACACATGGTATACCATGGTATTAACCTCCCCACACATGGTGTAACAGGGTATTAACCTCCCTACTCATGGTGTAACAGGGTATTAACCTCCCCACTCATGGTGTAACAGGGTATTAATCTCCCCACTCATGGTGTAATTAATCCCCCCTCACCGAAGGTAACTGTATATTAATCCCCGTCACCGGAGGTAACTGTATATTAATCCTTCCTCACCGAAGGTAACTGTATATTAATCCCCTGTCACCGTAGGTTACAGTATATTAATCCTCCGTCACCGGAGGTAACTGTACATTAATCCCCTTCACCGAAAGTAACTGTATATTAATCCCCTGTCACCGAAAGTAACTGTATATTAATCCCCCGTCACCAAAGGTAACTATATTAATTACCCTCACCGGAGGTGACTGTATATTAATCCCCCCTCACCGAAGGTAACTGGATATTAATCCCCCCTCACCGGAGGTAACTGTATATTAATACCCCCTCACCAGAGGTAACTGTATATTAATCCACCCTCACCGGAGGTGACTGTATATTAATACCCCCTCACCAGAGGTAACTGTATATTAATCCCCCCTCACCGGAGTTGACTGTACATTAACGTCCTCACCAACGGAGACAGGATACCATCTACACAGCGATAAAGTAATTGAAGACATGACGACTGTGGGAACTGGATCCTTCCCAGACCCTGGAAGAGTGTCGTCATGGGACCCGACAGTGTCGTCATGGGACCCGGCAAAGTGTCGTCATGGAACCCGACAGTTTGTCGTCATGGGACCCGACAGTGTGTCGTCATGGCTGTCAGATAGATAGCGGCAGAACTGTGGGATCCGCTAGTAATGATAAGTTATCTATGAGTGGGTGGAATCATGACATTTCCCAGAGCAGAGGAAACAAGGGAATTTGAGTCAAGCAACAGGGGTGTGCTGACATACACGACATCTAAGGTATTGAAAACGATACACAGATAACTCGTATATAGATTAGACAATCTTACCACGACGTTTCGGTCCATCTTGGACCCTTTAGAAAGTCATTTACGAAGAGTGACTTTGTAAATGGTCTAAGTCGGGCCGAAACGTCGTCAAAAGCTCCTCTCTCCTGTGCGCGGGTTATTTGTGTATTGTTCCAGTCACGGTATTGTACCTTGTTGTTCTTTATTGAAAACGATAATAATGAGGAGAGCGATGGATCAGCTGAACCATGATATACACATGGTAGATCAACACTTAATACATTAAACGCTTCATTGAACAAAAAACTAAGTAGTAGGTAAAGCGTCTGTATGATCTTTTCCTGAGCGACCTCCTGGCGCTGAGCGATCTTCTGGAGCTGAGCGATCTCCTGGCGCTGAGCGATCTCCTGGCGCTGAGCGATCTCCTGGCGCTGAGCGATCTCCTGGCGCTGAGCGATCTCCTGGCGCTGAGCGATCTCCTGGCGCTGAGCGATCTCCTGGCGCTGAGCGATCTCCTGGCGCTGAGCGATCTCCTGGCGCTGAGCGATCTCCTGGCGCTGAGCGATCTCCTGGCGCTGAGCGATCTCCTGGCGCTGAGCGATCTCCTGGCGCTGAGCAATCTCCTGGCGCTGAGCGATCTCCTGGCGCTGAGCGATCTCCTTTCCCAGAGGCATATCATCTCTCTCTCCCGTCCCTGCTCCAACTCCTCTGATCAAGAACACTCACGCTAGATCCAGTTTTTAGGGGTTACCAAACATTTCTAATTTTCGATTTTTTTTTCGGGGTCTATCTGAAGAGCGGTCGGGTCGAGCTCTAGCTCCTGACTCAACACCGCCCAAGCTCCAACTCCATCCATGCTCCATTTCCTTGGATCAAGTTTTGAGGGGGTTGCAATTTTTTTTTTTTTCAATTTTTCCTTTTTTGGTCCTATCCCAAGAGCACTCGGGTTGGGCTTCAGCTCCTGGATCAAGACCGCCCCTTCTCCATTTCCTCGGATCAAATTTGAGGGGGCTCCGTTCCCTCAATATTTTTTTAGATTGTTTTCGATTTTTTTCGAATTATTTTTGTGCTATAATATTCCCTATGCTCCATTTCCTCGGATCAAGTTTACCATTCATATGTGAGTAAATTAAGTGTGTCTTCCTTAAAGTTCTATGTAATGTAAGCAAATTTAGTTTTAAAATGATATTGACATAAAGATATTTTTACAATATTACTAGTAAACAAATTTAAGCGTCATAAGGTTGTATTACATCTCCTGGACCTATTATAGCTCCTGGTATGCCTTTAAACCTACAACTGCTTACAAGAATACAGAGGTGAAAATTAAGCTCCCAGGATAACACAATTTTTGCTGCTAAACATTCAGGTGTCATATTACAGCTCTTGGGTCTCACATTTCATAGTCAGTCATTTTTACAAATTTTATTTATGCGTAATACATTAACAATACAACAAAATAACACAGTGTTATACCTAATACAGTAATTTACAATACAACAGAATAACACACAGTGTTATACCTAATACAATAATTTGCAATACAACAGAATAATACACAATATTTTGCAATACAATATACAGATTTAGGATGAATCGACATTATTCTTTCTCCGCTTTCTATATGTTCTTCTTGCAAAGAAATTTTGTTCATTCTGTTGTGGATCCTCGTCCTGGGATGAGAGTGTTACTGTGGGACACTTTATGGGGGATGAGAGTGTTACTGTGGGACACTTTATGGGGGATGAGAGTGTTACTGTGGGACACTTTATGGGGGATGAGAGTGTTACTGTGGGACACTTTATGGGGGATGAGAGTGTTACTGTGGGACACTTTATGGGGGATGAGAGTGTTACTGTGGGACACTTTATGGGGGATGAGAGTGTTACTGTGGGACACTTTATGGGGGATGAGAGTGTTACTGTGGAACACTTTATGGGGGATGAGTGTTACTGTGGGACACTTTATGGGGGATGAGAGTGTTACTGTGGAACACTTTATGGGGGATGAGAGTGTTACTGTGGGACACTTTATGGGGGATGAGAGTGTTACTGTGGAACACTTTATGGGTGTGATGTTGAGAGGTGGCGACGACGTTACACCAGAATAATTTATCGGTGAAATATCACGTCGACATCTTTTACTTAGTTGCTGGAAATCATTCGAAGAACTTTCTTTTTCTCTGGAGTTATGCAAGAAGTGTTCATCACCGTCCCACACTTGTGGCAGTAGCAGCCGCTCCTGCAAGGAGGTGTGCTGAGTGCTTGCCCCGCTGGAAGTTCTATATTTTATATTCGTAGCATTCTAAATTCAGTAGCAGCAACAGCATCATCAGTAGCAGCAACAACAGCATCATCAGTAGCATCAACAACAGCATCATCAGTAGTAGCAACAACAGCATCATCAGTAGCAGCAACAACAGCATCATCAGTAGCAGCAGCAACAGCCTCATCAGTAGCAGCAACAACAGCATCATCAGTAGCAGCAGCAACAGCCTCATCAGTAGCAGCAACAACAGCATCATCAGTAGCAGCAACAACAGCATCATCAGTAGCAGCAGCAACAGCCTCATCAGTAGCAGCAACAACAGCATCATCAGTAGCAGCAACAACAGTATCATCAGTAGCAGCAGCCAGCAACAGCATCATCAGTAGCAGCAACAACAGCATCATCAGTAGCAGCAGCCAGCAACAGCATCATCAGTAGCAGCAACAACAGCATCATCAGTAGCAGCAACAACAGCATCATCAGTAGCAGCAACAACAGCATCATCAGTAGCAGCAACAACAGCATCATCAGTAGCAGCAACAACAGCATCATCAGTAGCAGCAACAACAGCATCATCAGTAGCAGCAACAACAGCATCATCAGTAGCAGCAGGAACAGCATCAGTAGCAGCAACAACAGCATCATCAGTAGCAGCAACAACAGCATCATCAGTAGCAGCAACAACAGTATAATCAGTAGCAGCAGCCAGCAACAGCATCATCAGTAGCAGCAACAACAGCATCATCAGTAGCAGCAGCCAGCAACAGCATCATCAGTAGCAGCAACAACAGCATCATCAGTAGCAGCAGCAACAGCATCATCAGTAGCAGCAACAACAGCATCATCAGTAGCAGCAACAACAGCATCATCAGTAGCAGCAACAACAGCATCATCAGTAGCAGCAACAACAGCATCATCAGTATCAGCAGCACAGCAACATCACTATAGCTGACTTAAGCTAATAAGGAACTATTCGAATGATAGTTTATCAGTAATGTAATAGGCGACATACATATATGTACAGTAAAGATTAAAAAGAGGGGATTTTCGTCCTTAGACGATAAAAGATTTATCTTGGATAGCACTGGTTCTATAGCACTGGTTCTATAGCACTGGTTCTATAGCACTGGTTCTATAACACTGGTTCTATAGCACTGGTTCTATAGCACTGGTTCTATAGCACTGGTTCTATAGCACTGGTTCTATAGCACTGGTTCTATAGCACTGGTTCTTTGGTATATGGACATCCTGACATCCCTGCGCCTACACGGAGGAGATTAAAGTAGTGTTCCCGCTGCTTTCTTTCTGACAGACTTAAAAAACAGAAAAGGAGTTAAGACTCACCGACTCCAGTAATGCTCTTTTCTGTCATGTTAGAGATCACAGTCGTCCTATTGACTGGTCGTCTGCCAAAACTGTCTATCCTACTTCTAGCCTTCACAACCGTCGTCTGGTTGAATCCTCCCTTATACACAGCTTTTCTTGTATGAATCTTAATCCTGGCTTTGTCTCTGTAGATGCCTTCCTTTCTCATTACATTGTCAGATGCCCCAAACTTCAGATCCTTTCTTCTCTCTCTACGTGTTCTCCTTTCATCTTTTCCACATTTCTTTCTATGTTTTCCATTTTTCTGCCTAGTGTGTTCTGTCCTTCAGTTTCCCTTTCCCCACCATCTGTGATTTTAGTCATACCCCTTGTGGGCCCTTAGCTCTCCTGCAGTGCTCCATTTTCTTGTCATTAAACTGACTCCACTACCACTCCTTTTACTATTATTTCTTCGTTTACCTTATCTTCTACTATTACTACTATTGCCTCCACTACTTCTCTTTCCTCCTCTATTTCTCCCATCGCTGTCCTCGTCTATATATACGTAATGGCTCACTCACTCTCTTCATAAGTTTTTCTCTCTCCTACGTCCGGGTTATTTATGTATGAATTGTTGTTATATACACTGCGTCTGCAGTCTCTAATGAAGTGATAACAAAAGTGAAGTTTAGAAAATACTTGTTCGATGAAGGAACATTTTTCCTCAAGCAATTCACTACTACAGATTCAGAGGAGACGAAGGAAGAAGCTTATGATTACGCCACGTTTAGTTTTGGTGTTGTGGTGAGAGTACAAGTGGAGGTGATCCTGCTGGTTGGTCGGTTTTCGGTAGACTTTAAAACGAAGCTTTTACAACATAGTTGAACCTCTTGCCAGGAAACTTCTTCAACGTTGTCCTAAATAGCAACAAACCTACTGGCCCATGCTGGGTAGGTCTTTCTCATATCCATCCTCTTCACGTCACTATGCTTCCTATATATACACTCTGCTCACGTAGATCGCATTGTATTGCATGTGTGTCTACTTTTGTATCGTGTCGGTATTGTATAGCATTTATCTCCATGTTATGTTAATAGCTTATTAACATAATGTGACATAATATTATATAATAAAATATATGACAAAATAAAACATAATATAACAACCCTCCCTCCCAATAAAAAAGAGAAGTATAAAAGAACGTAGGAAGCTTGGTGATCAAGTTGGATCATCGGGAGGTCAAGGGTGTTGGATCACTAGGTCAAGTCACCCTGAGTACTTCTAACTTAATTTTTTATTGTATTTTTATTGTCGTTCAGGCTAATGTTATTTTAGTGTAATTACTCATACACAATCAACCGACAATAGTTTTGATATATGATGTTACTACTATGAGATACAAGGCAACAATGTGGCATAAATTAAGAGTTTGCGGCCACTGTCAACCTCAGAGTTAGTGATAAATTAGACACATGTTAAGTAAAAGGACACAAATGCAACTAATGTGACATTTTATTGTGGCAACGTTTCGCTCTCCAGGAGCTTTGTTAAGCTGTTACTTTTACTTAACATATTATCGGTAATTCTACCAATATTAGACACTTGGGTATCTTTAATGAGGAAACGTTTCGCCACACAGTGGCTTCATCAGTCCATACAAAGGAGAATGGTGAAGAACAGAAGGAGTTTGAGGTAATCAGTCCCTCAACCTGGAGTCGATGTAATCAGTCCATCAATCTTGAAAGAACACAGCATACCGTCCTCTCACCCACTTATTCTATGAGGAGTTTTTCAAGAAAACGGCGTTAATATGTAATGGTTGAGGCATCTTATGGACAGAATATTACCCATTAAGTTTTAGACTCTGTACAGGCAAACTTGTCACTATTGTAAAATAGTTAAAATACTTGGAGTCGTTGGGATCATTTCCATAACTCTTGTGATATACTAAGACGACGATGTGTGGTATCTTAGATAAGGATGTGTCATGTCACTATGGGTTTCATACAAGGATGTGTGACGACACATGTTTGAACAAAGGACACTGTATACAGAGCAAAGCTTCCTGTATAGACTATGTGTCGCTCAAATTACAGCTTATTAGCTTACCTTGATAAAGCTCTTTAAACACAAGCTATTGTTTATATAATAATAAAAATAATCTAATATTTTTACAAGTATTACAGACCTAACTCAGTGTTTCACCAGTGCCGGGATCGATCCATGTGAAACATTGGGCATGTTTCCTTATACCTGCAGGGCAGGTGAAACTAATAATAATTGTAAGTGTAGTATAGGGCAAAAGTTTGCGACCACTGTCAGCCTCAGAGTTATCTCTGAGTTACCAGACCCTGCCACGTGGATGCCAGTGGTTCGTCCTAAAGGTCCACCCACCCACTTACTGTGTTTTTGATGCTTTCTCCAGGTCCATGTGTCCAGGAGTCCATCTGTGTCCCCTCAGGTATTCTCCCTTCCTATCCTACACTCAGTAATCTTAACTCTTGCATCTAAGCCTTCCCCGGGAATTCACTAGTGGGCCCCCGGATGTCTTCCCTTCCCTTGAAGTTCTCGAAATTCTTCACCCAGTCCCACCCCAGGTGTTCATCCATACACCTTTCGCCACTTCCCCGAGGTCAGCAGTTCCACCCCAGGTCCGTGGCTCCAGGTATTCATCCTTCACCACTTAAATGTATACATGTATTTATGAATATTTGAGCATCTATATCAGGGCTACTCAACTACAATGAGCAAAGGTCCACTTGGACATGTACCAATGTATGCAGAGGTCCGGATACATTTTTTACAACAATCATAAAAAGCAACAAATCCGAGTACAGGTCAATGTACTCATCATTTTCTATAAACTTCATTTTCAGTCCTCGTCTTATAAAAATTTACAAAATATGAAGATAAATAGTGGAAAATTTTTTTTTTACGTTATATCGAACTAGTTTTGGATTTTTTTTAATCAAATTGGTATAAATGGAGTTTTCAAACTGAAAAAATAATATATATACTGATTAACATAATGGTATATAATAAAAATTACACAACAACGGGATTTAAAGTTATATTTAAAAAAAAATCCGAATTTTAACATGAAAAGATTAACAAGTCTGGTGTAATCTGTGTATGACTGTAGGTAAGTTGTGTTTGTATGGTGTATGTGTGTCTGTATACTGTTGTTCTGTTATGTTAGTTTAGTGAGAGACATAACACTTCTTACTTCGTGTTAATTCCCGAAATCTTAGTACTAATGGAGTAATAGCTAGTGGAAGACAGTGGTGGAGGTGTTCACTGGTCATACAGGAGCGGAACTTGTTCTTGACCAAGTTCATAGTTGAGAACGCAGACTGGCAGCAGTGGGTGGACCCAAATATTGTCAGAATCTGGACTGCTAATCTGTGAAGCCTGGGAAAATTCGCAGGGGATCTTTCCTTTCACCAAAATGTTTCTGGTGCACAATCACAGAGTACTTGTCCCATCCTCACAGAGTACTTGTCTCAGCCTCACAGAGTACTTGTCTCAGCCTCACAGAGTACTTGTCTCAGCCTCACAGAGTACTTGTCTCAGCCTCACAGAGTACTTGTCTCAGCCTCACAGAGTACTTGTCTCAGCCTCACAGAGTACTTGTCCCATCCTCACAGAGTACTTGTCCCATCCTCACAGAGTACTTGTCTCAGCCTCACAGAGTACTTGTCTCAGCCTCACAGAGTACTTGTCTCAGCCTCACAGAGTACTTGTCTCAGCCTCACAGAGTACTTGTCTCAGCCTCACAGAGTACTTGTCTCAGCCTCACAGAGTACTTGTCTCATCCTCACAGAGTACTTGTCTCAGCCTCACAGAGTACATGTCTCAGCCTCACAGAGTACTTGTCTCAGCCTCACAGAGTACTTGTCTCAGCCTCACAGAGTACTTGTCTCAGCTTCACAGAGTACTTGTCTCAGCCTCACAGAGTACATGTCTCAGCCTCACAGAGTACTTGTCTCAGCTCAGCTTCTCACAGAGTACATGTCTCAGCCTCACAGAGTACATGTCTCAGCCTCACAGAGTACTTGTCTCAGCTTCACAGAGTACTTGTCTCAGCCTCACAGAGTACATGTCTCAGCCTCACAGAGTACATGTCTCAGCCTCACAGAGTACTTGTCTCAGCTTCACAGAGTACTTGTCTCAGCCTCACAGAGTACATGTCTCAGCCTCACAGAGTACATGTCTCAGCCTCTCCACAGAGTACTTGTCTCAGCCACAGAGTACTGTCTCAGCTTCACAGAGTACTTGTCTCAGCCTCACAGAGTACTTGTCTCAGCTTCACAGAGTACTTGTCTCAGCCTCACAGAGTACTTGTCTCAGCCTCACATTCTCTTGCAAGTCAATGAGTTCCAGTTTAATTTTTTGAAGGCTTATTTTGCTTTGACTGAGCATTTTGTGATACCCGCCACTAGAAAGGAGTTTTGAACCAACACCAACAACTGTCTTCCAAGAACAAAATCATCAAAGCGTAACTTGAAATTTTTGATGAGCTTATCAATTAAATAGACATATTTAGTATCTGTTTCATCATTACGTTGTTCCAAAAGTCAGAGGAAATGTAAAAGTTGGCTCTGAACATCGTTAGCGACAAGTTCCAATTTCTTCTGGAAAGTTCGAATTGTTGAAATCACGTTGAAGATCGTGTGTTTTTTTCCCTTGCAGTTTAACGTTAAGATCGTTCAGATGTGACATTATGTCTGCCAAAAATCCATCACTCCATTTTCCTGACATCTTCCAAAAAAAATCAGAAAATGTCATTACTTTTACACTGTTTTGATCCTTGAGGAAAGTCTGTATATCTTTCCTGATTGACCAAAATCGCTCCAACACCCTTCCTTAACTCCACCATCTCACATTGTTGTGCACAAGTAAGTCGTCAAAGCAAACACCGACCTCAGTTAGAAAGCTTCGTAGTAGACGGTGTTGTAGAGCTGACGTTGATCCAAGGAAGCTTACTAGCTTCATAATAGTCTCCATGAGGTTGTCCTCTGTATAATGAAACATTTACTACTGAAATTTATTAGTATATATTAAAATAAAACATGTTTTATATCCACTCCACATAAATTAGGAACAACCAGAATGAGGATTTTTTTTTTAACCAATTTGATTAAACATTGATGTGAAGAATTTGATCACAAGATTCAATACTAAATACCCCACCAACGTACTTATTCATAAAGGAGGTGGGCACAGAAAATTAAAATCGAACTTGCTAAAAAGAAAATGAGAAACCCCGAAATCATACCTTGCACAAACGCAAATGCACAACCTTTCCCTAAACTCAGAGTTATACCAGGGTCGCCAGACAGCCACTTACGCATCTATATGCATATTCATATGTATAGATGCTCAAATATTCGTAAATACATGCATACGTTTAATTTATATATATAACCATCAAATAAGAGACAAACTTATGACGGCTTTTGGGTCCGACTTGTACTATCAATTAGTCACACGGAAACTCAAAAGGTTGATAATAACCTTTTCCAGATGGTGACCTGTCACTGGCTCCTGAAGGTGTGTGGTGACCCGTCACTGGCTCCTGAAGGAGTGTGGTGACCCATCACTGGCTTCTGAAGGTGTGTGGTGACCCGTCACTGGCTCCTGAAGGAGTGTGGTGACCCGTCACTGGCTCCTGAAGGTGTGTGATGACCCGTCACTGGCTTCTGAAGGAGTGTGGTGACCCGTCACTGGCTCCTGAAGGAGTGTGGTGACCCGTCACTGGCTCCTGAAGGTGTGTGATGACCTGTCACTGGCTTCTGAAGGAGTGTGGTGACCCGTTACTGGCTCCTGAAGGTGTGTGATGACCAGTCACTGGCTTCTGAAGGAGTGTGGTGACCCGTTACTGGCTCCTGAATGTGTGTGGTGACCCGTCACTGTCTCCTGAAGGTGTGTCGGTGTTTGTACACGTGATGTACATATTTATGTGTACATGTGTGTGAGTGTAGCGTTGAGACAGAAGTGTGGGTGAGTGAGTAGTGTGTACATACCAGTAATAATGAAAGGAGAGAATTATATACATTGATGAATAAATGTATGTGAATGTTTGATACAGAGGATTGTGTGTGTGTGTGTGTGTGTGTTGCTTTATTCGTCCATCTGTATGTGCGATGTGTGTGTGTGGAAATACAGAATTGAGTGTATAGAAGAGTGCGCTCTTGTGAACCTTTACGTACCATACAAATAAAGAAGATTAATAACGAGAAAAAAACATGACTAATAACAATTAATTACAGTTACCATGTAGGGAGCACACAGGTTCACACACCGACACTAATCTACGCACATAAAAACGTTCACAAATACACTTACACAAATAAATAATTGAACACTCTAATAACTGACCTAGGTACAATATTAAATATAAATATATGTTCCAAATTTACACTAGTGGCCACTTCTTGGTGGGCTAACTGGGATAGAGATCTCTCTTGTCTCAGGTAGTCGACGTTCGGGTCTGTCCAGGTGGATGTTTTTACAGAGCGCAGATTTTCTGCGTGTCCTCCTCTGTAATAACATATACCTTCGTATACTGATATTAATACACTTGTGTAGTAATATCATATATGGACAGTGCCTCAAGGGTGGCTAAAACTGCTGACCTCAGGGAAGTGGTGAAGGGTGTATGGATGAACACTTGGAACCATGGAGCTGGGGTGGGACTGCTGACCTCAGGGAAGTGGTGAAGGGTGTATGGATGAACACTTGGAACCATGGAGCTGGGGTTGGACTGCTGACCTCAGGGAAGTGGTGAAGGGTGAATACCTGGATCCACGGACCTGGGGTGGGACTGCTGACCTCAGGGAAGTGGTGAAGGGTGAATACCTGGATCCACGGACCTGGGGTGGGACTGCTGACCTCAGGAAAGTGGTGAAGGGTGAATACCTGGATCCACGGAACTGGGGTGGGACTGCTGACCTCAGGGAAGTGGTGAAGGGTGAATACCTGGATCCACGGACCTGGGGTGGGACTGCTGACCTCAGGAAAGTGGTGAAGGGTGAATACCTGGATCCACGGAACTGGGGTGGGACTGCTGACCTCAGGGAAGTGGTGAAGGGTGAATACCTGGAACCACGGACCTTGGGTGGGACTTGCTGACTTCAGGAAAGTGGTGAAGGGTGAATACCTGGATCCACGGACCTGGGGTGGGACTGCTGACCTCAGGAAAGTGGTGAAGGGTGAATACCTGGATCCACGGAACTGTGGTGGGACTGCTGACCTCAGGGAAGTGGTGAAGGGTGAATACCTGGAACCACGGACCTTGGGTGGGACTTGCTGACTTCAGGAAAGTGGTGAAGGGTGAATACCTGGATCCACGGACCCGGGGTGGGACTGCTGACCTCAGGAAAGTGGTGAAGGGTGAATACCTGGATCCACGGACCTGGGGTGGGACTGCTGACCTCAGGAAAGTGGTGAAGGGTGAATACCTGGATCCATGGAACTGGGGTGGGACTGCTGACCTCAGGGAAGTGGTGAAGGGTGCATACCTGGAACCACGGACCTGGGGTGGGACTGCTGACCTCAGGAAAGTGGTGAAGGGTGCATACCTGGAACCACGGACCTGGGGTGGGACTTGCTGACCTCAGGAAAGTGGTGAAGGGTGAATACCTGGATCCACGGACCTGGGGTGGGACTGCTGAACACGGACCTGGGGTGAGACTCGGTAAACAATTTCCAGAACTATAAGGGAAGGGAAGACATCCGGGGGCCCACGGATGAATTCCAGGGGAAGGCTTAGATTACTGAGTGTAGGATAGGAAGTGGGGAAGTGAATATCTGAGGGGACACAAGTGGGGAAGGGAGAATATCTGAGGGGACACGGATGGACTCCTGGACACATGGACCTGGGGAAGACTTAGATGTAAGATTACTGACTATAGGATAGGAAGTAGGGAATGGAGAATATCTGAGAGGACACAGATAGACTCCTGGACACATGGACCTGGGGAAGACTTAGATGTAAGATTACTGACTATAGAATAGGAAGTAGGGAATGGAGAATATCTGAGGGGACACAGATAGACTCCTGGACACATGGACCTGAGCGTAGGATAGGAAGTGTGCGATAGGAAGTGTAGGACAGGAAGTGGAGGAGAGAGGAAATATCTGACATGGAAACAGATAAATGGGTCCTGGACACATGGAAACGGAAACTGGGTCGGGTGGATCCTGTAAAGAGTAACCACTGGCCTCCACTTGGCTAGGTACTGCAACTCTAGAATAAATATGAGGCTGACAGTGGTACAACTATATTTATTTGCCTATATTACAATACTACTACTGATAATAATAATAATAATAATAATAATAATAATAATAATATATATATTATTATATTAATATATATATATATATATATATATATATATATATATATATATATATATATATAAATATATATATATATATATATATATATATAGGTGCGGATTACCAAAACTATTATCCAGAGGGCTGAGGAGGGGTTGTTGAGGTGGTTCGGACATGTAGAGAGAATGGAACGAAACAGAATGACCTCGAGAGTGTATAAATCTGTAGTGGAGGGAAGGCGGGGTAGGGGTCGGCCTAGGAAAGGTTGGAGGGAGGGGGTAAAAGAGGTTTTGTGTGCGAGGGCTTGGATTTCCAGCAAGCATGAGTGTGCGTATTTGATAGGAGTGAATGGAAACAAATGGTTTTTAATACTTGACGTGCTGTTGGAGTGTGAGCAAAGTAACATTTATGAAGGGATTCAGGGAAACCGGCAGGTCGGACTTGAGTCCTGGAGATGGGAAGTACAGTGTCTGCACTCTGAAGGAGGGGTGTTAATGTTGCAGTTTTTTAACTGTAGTGTAAAGCACCCCTCTGGCAAGACAGTGATGGAGTGAATGATGACGAAAGTTTTTCTTTTTCGGGCCACCCTGCCTTGGTGGGAATCTGCCGATGTGTTAATAAAAAAAGAATAATAATAATATATATATATATATATATATATATGTTCGAGTGTGAACACCAAGATCAGTGTTTCCTTCTCTTTGGTGCTGTAATTCTTCTGGGTTTTCTTCTGTTTAGCAGAATAAAAAAAAAACACAGGATGTAATACACCTGCTTCCGATTTTTTTGAAGACCAGAATCAATTTCCACCTGATTAGCATTTATCTTCACCATAAAAAAAGTTCAGTTATTAGGGAACTGACGGGAATTCTCTGGTATTACTTGTCAGCAACATTAACAGAGCTACATTAGATTTTTTTTATCAAAACGTAGGTAAAACACAGCCATGTCCTAAACCCACTTTTGCTGCAGTAGCTGACAACGTACTCGACTGTACTTGATTTTGAATAAACTTCTCAATTTATATTTCTTTAGTTAGTATCCTATCAGTTGCAATCCTAAAGCACTATTAAAAATTATGGTAAACTATAAAGGATAACTGAACCAGAATACTGACTACTTGTTACAAAAACCCAGAAACAAGCTGAATGCTAGAGGGGCAGACCTTCTAGTAATCTCTGGATAGATATCGTGCTTTTTGTAACACACCCATACTTAATTTTTTGGGCTAGTTTGACTGTCAAACAATATTTAAGCCGTTTTTTTAATATAGCCTTCAAATGCAACAAGTGCTAATGATGATAAGGTCAACAGGTGTGCTTCCATGACCTGCAAACCAGCTATTACCTCAGTCATTGAGCATTAAAATATTGCAGGGGCATTTCTCATCCCAATTTCAATTACTCATATAATTATGCAGGTTCCTGTTTGTGGTAAAAGCAAGGACCTCACCCTAGTTCTCAAAGGACCTAATAATATCTCTTTTAACAGATCCTCTTTTGACACATACTTTGCATATCCTTCCAAGTTAGTTATATCTTCTATTCAAAGTAAGGAATAACTCTATGGCTTAGTGACAGCAATGACACTACAGTAGTCAGTGCACATGTGTTTTGTGGCCTCTGGCTTAGAAATGAA
Organism: Cherax destructor; assembly: GCA_009830355.1. NCBI lineage: Eukaryota > Metazoa > Arthropoda > Malacostraca > Decapoda > Parastacidae > Cherax > Cherax destructor. Next base: position 78,596 of record WNWK01008619.1, read on the forward strand.
TGTACAGGCTGGGTCTCTGGACTATTACTAAGTTCTGTTTCCGAGCATAAAATGCACCTCAGCCTGTAACAGAGTTGTCTTAACCGGGTTAGCATGACATGGTTGCTTCTTGATAAGAACACCATTATGGCTATCAACAGTGCGTAAGCCCAGTGTACACAGATGAGCCATATCCCCCAAAATACTTCAAAACTGATCAATTAAATTTAATACATGACTGGTTATACTCTCTAAGAGGCCAGTCACAAGGGTGGTCTGTGTTGCATCAAATCTGCGGCAACGTCAACACCACGAGATGTGTAAAGCGTTTAAGACACAAATGCTTGGCTCCAGGTGCTAAGCCACTACTGTCTAGCTCCTGGTGCTAAGCCACTACTGTCTAGCTCCAGGTGCTAAGCCACTAATGTCTAGCTCCAGGTGTTAAGTACACATGTCTAGTTCAAGTAGTTAATACACAAATGTCGAGTTCTTTTCTGTGCGGAAAAGTGTCCTGACCTCCAACTTGTCCTCTGAAGAGGACGTGCATTTTTAGCACTCATTTCAATTCGTTGATTCCTGTCCAAGCTAAGCCTCTATAACTATTAAATATATGGTTTTCTATGTTAGGTTTGGTTTTTATGTTATGTTATAGGGTTTTATAATGACTTATAGGTTTTTATATATTATGTTACCTAAACGTAAATTAGTCAATAGTTATGTAAATTTAACCCCATAACGAAATAACATAATCTGGAAGCTTCCATCCGGCAGCACTGGGCTTCCGGATGGTTCTGATAGTTCTGAAGATGATAATAGTGTAGACCATTGTTCCAGACTATGGAGCAGCCTGAGGGACTGACCACCTCAAAACTACGTTTATGAGGTTGATGGACTGATTACTTCGTATTTACATCCCTACTGATTCAGCTGCCGCCTTTGTATTCAACTGAAGAAGCCTACTTTGTAGGCGAAACGTTTCGGAAAACAGATACCTGATAAGTGTCTTGCTTCTCAGAGCGCTGGTATCGCCACGAAGCTGGAGGAGGCCTGCTCTTACCTGATGTGACTATTATTATCTGATCCAGGACTTGGAAAGAGAAGTGTTACCTGGCTGTCTCCTCCATCTTTCCTTGCCACTTCATTTGGCAACCTCCCTGCAACATGTGCAAGTAATTTACGTCATTGGTAGGCAGGCTGAGTTGCAGGATATACTTACTGAATACTTGAGTGTGAGTGCGTAAGTACTCACCTATTTGTACTCACCTATTTGTTGTTGCAGGGGTCGATTCATAGCTCCTGGCCCCGCTTCTTCACTGATTGCTACTAGGTCCTCTCTCTCCCTGCTCCATGAGCTTTATCAAACCTCGTCTTAAACTTATGTATGGTTCTTGCCTCCACTACGTCACTTTCTGGGCTATTCCACTTCCTGACAACTCTCTGACTGAAGAAATACTTCCTAACATCCCTTTGACTCATCGGAGTCTTCAACTTCCAACTGTGACCCCTTGTTTCTGTGTCCCATCTCTGGAACATCCTGTCTTTGTCCACCTTGTCATTTCCTCGCAGTATTTTATATGTCGTTATCATGTCTCCCCTGACCCTCCTGTCCTCCAGTGTTGTCAGGGCTATTTCCCTTAATCGTTCTTCGTATGACAATCTCCTTAGCTCTGGGACTAGTCTTGTTGCAAACCTTTGCACTTTCTCTAATTTCTTGACGTGCTTGACCAGGTGTGGATTCTAAACTGGTGCTGCATTCTCCAATATGAGCCTGACGTATATGGTGTACAGAGTCTTGAATGATTCCTTACTGAGGTATCGTAACGCTATTCTTAGGTTTGCCAGACGCCCGTATGCTGCAGCAGTTATTTGGTTGATGTGCGCCCCAGGAGATGTGCCTGGTATTATACTCAGCCCAAAATCTTTTTCTTTGAGTGAGGTTTGCAGTCTTTGGCCATCTAGACTATACTCTGTCTGCGTTATTCTTTGCCCTTCCCCGATCTTCAGGAATTTGCATTGGCAGAGTTAAATTCAAGGAGCCAGTTACTGGACCAGGCTTGTAGCCTGTCCAGGTCTCTTTGTAGTCATGCCTGATCCTCGACCGATTTAATTCTCCCCATTAACTTCACATCATCTGCAAACAGGGATACTTCTGAGTCTATCCCTTCCGTTATGTCATTCACATACACCAAAAACAGTACAGGTCCTAGGACTGACCCTGTGGAACCCCGTTCGTCACAGGCGCCCACTCTGAAACCTCGTCACGTACCACGACTCGTTGTTGCCTCCCTGTCAGATATTCTCTGATCCATTGCAGTGCCTTTCCTGTTATGCGTGCCTGATCCTCTAGCCTTTGCATTAACCTCTTGTGAGGAACTGTGTCGAATAGCTCCTGGCCCCGCCTCTTCACTGATTGCTACTAGGTCATCTCTCTCCCTGCTCCATGAGCTTTATCAAACCTCGTCTTAAAACTATGTATGGTTCCTGCCTCCACTATGTCGCTTTCTAGGCTATTCCACTTCCTGACAACTCTATGACTGAAGAAATACTTCCCGTGTGTGTGTGTGTGTGTGTGTGTGTGTGTGTCTGTGTGTGTGTGTGTGTGTGTGTGTGTGTACTCACCTAATTGTGGTTGCAGTTGTCGAGACTCAGCTCCTGGCCCCGCCTCTTCACTGTCCGCTACTGGGACTCTTCTCTCCCTGCTCCAGGAGCTTTATCATACCTCGTCTTAAAGCTGTGTATGGTTCCTGACTCCACTATATCGTTTGCTAGACTATTCCACTTCCTGACTACTTTATGGCTGAAGAAATGCTTCCTGACATCCCTTTGACTCATCTGAGTCTTCAGCTTTCAATTGTGCCCCCTTGTTTCTGTGTTCCCTCTCTGAAACATCCTGTCACTATCAACCTTATATATTCCTCTCATTATTTTAGATCTCGTTATCATGTCTCCCCTAACCCTCCTGTCCTTTAGTGTCGTCAGGCCGATTTCCCTTAACCTTTCTTCGTAGGACATTCCCCTTAGCTCTGGAACTAGCCTTCTTGCAAACCTTTGCACTTTCTCTAATTTCTTGACGTGCTTGACCAGGTGTGGGTTCCAGACTGGTGTTGTATACTCTAGTATGGGCCTGACGTACACGGTGTACAGTGTCTTGAACGATTCCTTGTTAAGGTAACGGAACGCTAATCTTAGGTTTGCCAGTCTCCCATAAGCTGCTGCAGTTATTTGATTGATGTGTGCTTCCGGAGACGTGCTTGGTGTTATACTCACCCCAAGGTCTTTCTCCTTTAACGAGGTTTGTAGCCTTTGTCCACCTAGCCTGTACTCTGTCAGCGGTCTTCTTTGCCCTTCCCCGATCTTCATGACTTTGCACTTGGTAGGATTAAATTCGAGAAGCCAGTTGCTAGACCAGATGTCTAGCTTGTCCAGGTCTCCTTGAAGTCCTGCTTGGTCATCTTCCTTTTTGATTCTCCTCATTAATTTCACATCATCTGCGAACAGAGACACTTCTGAGTCTATCCCGTCCGTTATGTCATTCACATATACCAAGAATAGCACTGGTCCTAGGACCGACCCCTGCGGAACCCCGCTCGTCACAGGCGCCCACTGTGATACCTCATCACGCACCATGACTCGTTGTTGCCTCCCTGTCAGGTATTCCCTGATCCATTTCAGTGCCCCTCCTGTTATGCACGCTTGGTCTTCCAGCGTCTTCACTAATCTCATATGAGATTAGTGTCGAAGGCCTTCCTGCAGTCCAGGAAAATGCAATCGACCCACCCTTCTCTCTCTTGTCTTACCACTGTTACTTTGTCATAGAACTCCAGGAGGTTTGTTACACAGGATTTGCCCTCCATGAATCCGTGCTGTCTGGCGTTGATTATCCTGTGCCGTTCCAGATGCTCCACCATTCTTTTCCTTATGATTTTCTCCAAGACTTTGCACACTATACACGTAAGTGACACCGGTCTATAGTTTAGTGCCTTCTTTCTGTCTCCTTTCTTAAAAATGGGAACTACGTTGGTCTTTTTTCATACCTCAGGTTGCTGCCCAGATTCGAGGGATGTGTTAAATATTGTGGTAAGTGGCACACTCAGTACCTCTGCTCCCTCCCGAAGGACCCACGGGAGATATTGTCCGGACCCATCGCCTTTGAGGTATCAAGGACACTGAGTAACTGCTTCACCTCCTCCTCAGTTGTGTGTATGCCATCCAACACTTGATACATTCCTTGTTGGTGTCGCGCTCTGTCCTGTCTACCCAGATGCCTTCCTTCCTCCACTGTGAATACCTCCTTAAACCTCGAGTTGAGCTCCTCACATACCTCTTGGTCGTTTCTTGTGAGTTCCTCATCTTCTCTCCTCGGCCTTATCACCTGGTCCTTGACTGTTGTCTTCCTTCTGATGTGACTTGACTTTCGATGCTATGTCATTTTCGTACTGTATCTGGGCCTCCCTCCGTGCATACTCGTTTCTAGCTCTACGACTAGTCTCTTTGTTTACTTGGGTTCTTTGCCTTCTGTACTTTT